>JAQIUQ010001272.1:262500-436523 GCA_030378365.1 Hybognathus amarus | reverse complement strand
TTCATGCCCTGATTGGAGGTAGCTCGTCAAGGGGCCGTTCACATATCGTGTCGTTTGCGCACTCAAGTTCAGTATTTCAATGTAGGCGCGCGGTAAGCACGCTCATAATTGAAGCGACGCGCTCATTTTTCCCAGGCGCAGCGAGATGAAAACACCTCAAATTTTCAGAATGCCGCAAGCGCACCGCAGTTCATGTGACAAGAACAACCAATCAGCTTCGCCCCTTTCCGTAACAACATTGAAAGCTCAGTCAACATGAAGGATAGGGGTGCACCCAAACACTACAGGTGTTTTTCTCTTCTCCGTAAGATAACGTTATACTCTTGTTAGCAGAGCTAAAGCAAGCGTTCTTCGGTGGTGGAAATCTATTAGCTACTAAAACTTCTTTGTTGTTGTGGAGAGCACAGTGCATGGTTGCATAGCAACGACAGGTGCCACAGGAAAATCGGACTGAATTTTAGTATTAATAATAAAAGATAACTTATTGTGCATTAATTTAAATGTCAGGTAATTTGTCTTTCTTGACTCATTTACCATTTTACACGATTACCTCTCTCTTTTTTTACCATACATGTGTTTGCATTAGCCTGGTAATACCAGACTCTGCTACTTAACTTTGCTTCGTACCCAGAGTCTGGAATGGCATAATAGAGAAGTGTTTTCTCTCTCACTAGGGGGTGCTTCTCTGAAGTTTAAAATCATTGGTTACCCTTAAGCCAATCAGATAAATTTATTCATGACGCACGTTATGCACCGACACAGCCTGCATCGAACCACAGACATCGTGTCATCAACTCCTCTGTAAACTTCTAGCATTTGCACTGGCTGTGATGTTGTGGTGATTAAACGTGACATATAGTTGTTTATGTATGTGTGTAAGGGCGATATTTGGTGCATTAATGTGCCATTGTTGCTTTTGGCAAATCGTTTTGGCTGAGGGCAGAAAATTGAGACTTTTAAGTAACTTTTTTATCATTTTAGGCTCTTTAACGTCAAATCCTGCTATAGATGTCCTATGGTTTTTATGATGTTGATATATACTCCAAGCAATCCCATGTATCAAAATGTGTGAAAATCAGAACGTAACTTATATTTATTAAAGATTACAAGACAAAAATGACAGGACATTGTATGACAAAAGATGGTCAGTGAATGGACATAGAGGAGATGCATAGCAATTATATTCTCTCCATTTCTATCACATTTTTATGCCAAACTGAATATGTAGCAGTATTGTGCAGAGTGAGACTTGTAAGATTCAGATGTCCTGGGCTAGAAGAAGTCACTTCTCAAAAAAGTGTGGCAGACAGCAACTTTGAGTATGCAGCGCACCAGTGTGTTGACAAAGCCCGTCACCAACACCAACACTTCCCACGCACGCAACAAATACATTATTATGTACACGTCCCGGCACGTAGCCGTGGAGCTGTCGCTGGGAAAATAACCTGAGGCCGTTTTACAGATCTTATTGTAATAATGTGCAAAATTATGTGAGTGGCAACAAATTGTATTTGTTTGTTGAAATGTCAGGTTATGTGTTCTAAAGTGGGGTTATTAAGTCCACACAGATCGTCTGAAACACCAAATACTCCCCAGCCCACCGTCTATGTAAACACTTGATGATGCGAGCGAAAACACAGGAGTGAACATGGCTGGTAAATGACTTTTACAGATTATGCAAAGTCAATCTACACATCCACGGTACAATTATGTCCTCTAAGCTTATTTGAAATATTAAGGACTGGAAACGAAAGTGCATGCTTCATTCCGTGATATCTCGTTACGGTTTGGCATTTCGTGCATGACCTACAATGTGAGAACTTTGACGCTTAGCGCCCATGCTCTACGGCTCTCAGCCCGCCCTTTGCTCGTTGAATTGGCCGGCTGGATTGAAGGCCTGTGGAAAACTGAAAGTATCAGACTGCTATCTCAGACTGACTACAGGAGCCAGAATGAAAGACTGTAGTGAAGGTCGGAAATGTGATTGTAGTCAGAGCTATGTTTTGCATCCCTAGAGGTCATCAAATGATCTTCAGAACACGGCTAAGACAAAAGATCATTATAGAGACTGGTTAAAAGAAAAATAGGGATGATGATCTAGTCATCATGGTGTTTTACTCTCTACTATGCTTGTATGCATAAACAAGTGACACCATAACCTAATAGTGAACTATATTATTCACACCACAGTATTGAGGCGGTGACCACGACCTGTCTTAAGGATGTTTTGCCCAAGCACCTCAAATGGTATGGGCATTTATCTTCATTTAACTTATTTAGCATGTTTCACCAAGGTTTGATTTGACTTGTAGAGACCAAAGCACATCCCTACTCTATGTTCCATGTTTGTTGTCCTTCATCAAGTGAGATGGCGCTGTGATAGAAGTCATCTGCAGGTGAGCAAGATGGAAGTTTTAACTACTAATCTATTTTAAGGGATATATAAATGTTTAGTTGAAGCTAGAATCAGTGGCATATATGATCTAGATTTTGGTCTGGATCAATTTTTGCATTTGGTTGATTGATTTAAATTAGATTTCCATTTGTTTCTGTTTTGTTTTTAAGCAGTTTACCGAAAAAGTAAAGAAGAAGAAGAAGTGCAGCAGTAGAGAAGAGCAGGAACAAGCTGGTAAAAAAACAAACAAAAATGCACAATGAACACTTTATTAGACAATAGTGAAGATCAAGCCGCCTAAAGCAGAGTTCACACTGCACGCAATGATGTACAAAGTAGTCAGGTCACTGTTCTTTTCTGCTGTACTCACACTGCACACTGGATCAGGAGGTCTCACACTGCATGACTTTACGAAAGAAAGAATCTCCAACAACTTCTGTCTGGTTCGCAAATTACACTTACAAACAAATGATAAGCGATAAGGAAATAACGCAAGATCAAATGTGCATGAGACTGGAATTGTTATTAAATATGATAGCCTGGGAAGAAGTTTGCCAAATAGGGACTATTCTACTGTCACTGATCTATACAAAAAGGAGAAAGAAAAAACAGATTATGCAGGGAGGAAATTGTAAGAAACACAGGGAGAAGAAGGACTGGTAGAATGGATGATTTGCCAATGTTCTGCTGTGTTGCTGCTGGTGAGCAAATGTTCGTGTCTTTGTTTATGTTTATTTGTATAGTAGCTCTCCTGAACTACAGCTGCTATATATCTCGCTCTCTTTCTTTTGTTACTCAGTAGTCGTAATGTAGTTTTCAGTGGGGAACACTTTTACCAAACTCGTCGAGCAAATCTCTACATAAACGTATTGAAATAACTCTTACGTGATTGTCACTCGCGGAGACGAGCACCGATTTGTGCCTGTGACTTTCGCAAAGTGAAAATTTACAGTGTGAACTCGGGCATTAGCATGTGTGTTTCTATGAGCCGCTATATGTAGGTCATTCGCCATATTGGAACAGTGTAAGCAGTTGGATGCAAGTCCTTGCTAGCTTCGTTGCTGAAACAAAACAATACTTTTAAACTATTGCAGTGCATTATTCTTCCACGGTTTAAAGGTTAAAGAATTTTCGCCAGCTGTCTTAAATGTCATAATTTTAAAATTATAAATGTTTGGTTGTAGTGTTGAGGATAGGGAAGTTACACTATGTAATGTTACAGCAATCTGGCAACCACGCCAAGCAGTTCTGCAAACGGCGAGCTGAATGAGTCTGCAGGGGTAGCTATTTGCGTGTATAATCGTCTACATCTGCAATAGAGTTAAAGCACATGGTTTTCATACCGATTAAAGGTGGGGTATGTGATTTGGAAAACATTTTTTTGAAAATATTTCCTCTATTTTGAAAATATACAATTCAAATGGTTCCAGCCTTCTTTCCTCCAACGCTGGCCCTGACTCCACCCATTCGAAGAACATGGACAAATGAAAACTCAGATACGTGAGAGATTGTAATTAGGGCTGCAACAACGATTATTTTGATTATCAATTAATCTAAATGATCAATCCATAATCTGCGGATTATTTTGCCAGCTAATCATTTCCAGCTACTATACGTATTCTTCTTACGATAATATATATATGAAAAGTCAGTCCTCAAAATCAGTTCAGCTTTTGAAATAGTCGTTTTAATGAACTTAGAGCCAGCTAAGGTCATTCTTCTAGTTTTCAGGTTTACAGTCCAACTCAAATCACACACAAATGCTCTCTAAGCATTGTTCAATTGGCCAACTGCTTTTCATAGAACTGCAACAGAAAAAGGGTAATTTACTTCTGGACACAAAATGGTTAAATATTAATCTACAAACCATTATTATAATTATAAAATTATTACAGTCTTTTTTACATGACATTTGAGCTGACAGAGACATTCTCATTCACCTTTTAATTTACTATATGAAAAGAAGAAAAAGCCATGATATTCTTCCTAACATCTCCTTTTGTAAGTCTTCAATGTTGAGTAATCGTTTCGGCCCTAATTGTAATGACGATTTACTACTAATCATGTAACCGGCTTTACTGACAAGATGCGCATGCGTCACAAGCTTTGAATATGCGCACAAGGAAGTCACGCGCGCTGGGTGGAGGAAGGTATGATACGGGCGTTTGATTGAACGAAACTTACTGTCCAATGATTCTAGGTGGTTTTGGAAATGATTGGCTGGAGTTGTTTGAGTCCTGCCTGTTCCACAGATGATTAAATTGCTTAATTTTCATTTCAGTGCTTCTAACTCAGTGGCTGTAAGTGGGTTAGGAATATAACTCAAGTTATTTTGAAAAAAAATGACAAAAAAAAGAATCACATACCCCACCTTTAAGGTTATCTTTGATGTTAAATAATTTTACACATAAGCCAATGAAAATAGTGGTTAAAGCCCTTTTAAATATTTTTGGTTGACGTTAAGATTTTTAAAACTGCTAAACAAGAACGTTAGCAAACATAACAAAATAATACAATCATTTAAAAAACTTATAACAACTAATAATCAGTTAATAGATATAAACACTCAAAATAAATAATATATACTTACCTGTGAAAGGTTACACCATTTTTTGGGTGGTATTTATATCACAACGGTTTTTACTGCATATTTATGTTGTGGGTTGTGGCATATTTACCAAACAGTAAGTGTCTTCAGCAGCAACTGACATGTGGAGCAATCCAAAATGGCGGACACATTCACGTGCCTGGAGCGCTTGAAGCATTAGTTGTATAGTTATATATATCTATGGGCTAGTCTAAAGACAATTATTAGACTGTTTGGAAGAATAGGAAGATGAGATCTAGTCATCATGTTGTTTATCCTAGGAATCTGTTTTCCTCTTTTGTAGGCGTTCCTGAAAATCCTGCTGAAAAGGATGCCAGAAGGAAACAAAAACAACCATGGTCCCCATCTGAAATTGCGCAGCAGTAATGAGACACTTTAAAAACCACATTACACATTACAAACTCGCCACTAAAATTGATTGCCAGCAGTGCAAGAATGCTGAGCATCCTGCTTTGTGTAATCGCTCATTACAAAATATCAGAGACTTTCATAGGAAATAGGGGGTTTGACAGAGAAGAGAAAGAGACAGGCACAAAACATGTAGTGTTTTGGCTGCACTGTTAATCCAGTTGAAAAAGCGCACATTAAAAATGTCGTTCTTCGGTCCCATACTTCGGTGTGCTAGTTTTATGTTCTCACACACACGCATATCGATTATATATATATATATATATATATATATATATATATATATATATGTGTATATATGTTCATGAATAAACGACTTCTCTGAGGCAAATGGAGGAAAATGTCGACTGGTAATCTATCTTTGTCGAAGCTGCGGTCAAGAAAGCTGGGGTCGCTTTTTGATATAGCACCACAAATGTAGGCCTATACCTAACCGATTATTAGCTACTCGGCGCAACTTAAAACCAATATATTGAAACCGTCTGTTTATCCAGGACGTCAGGAAAATATGCATGGTCTATGCATTTTATATTTAAAATGAGGAAATACACATCCGATAACGGACGGAGACACACACACACAAAGGCAAAAGAACAAAAAGTAATCCTACCCACCGGATAAAGAAGGTTAGCTCCACAGAACATAAAATATTAATTTTGTCTTATTTTCCGTGTGTGCATATATGAGGGAAAAAAATGTTAACGAACATTCCCCGTCAAGGACCACCTGAAAGCGGTACTGGAAAAGAGCTCAAAACGGTCACATCAAACATAGAGCACAAAGCCTTTCCATTAAGGTGAATTTCATTTCCGTATTAATTGTTTCTTAATTTTAATAAATGTTTTATCAACGAATTGCCTGGCTTTAATAAATGAGAAAATAATATGCTAGTCTATGATCATCAGAATGAACCGAAACACACAAGCGTATAAGGCAGCCGACTTGCCTCAGGAGTTCACTGGTTGCCCAATAAATTGAATGTGTAATGTAGAGATAACTACGAAAATGGAGAGCAAAATCAGAATTAGAGGGCATTAATGGGAAAAATAACCACATAGTCTTTGTTTTATTTAACATATAAGCTTCTTGGCTCAAGCAAGTGACACATTATTACATATCAGATATTTCATCCCTCTCCATTCATTTGTATTGTAAGAAGACTTGCCCGACACTAGCGACGTGCAGTACCATTTCGTCGTAGCAAGGAGAAAGTGAGCATCGGATGGGTTTAAAGCACACACGGCAACCTTTATTGAAAAAAAAACTGATTTAAGTTATTATTTACGATGCTGTTGAACTCAGGGTTGGCAATAGAATAAACGATGTGGTATGATCACTCTTGTTATTTATAATAATATGAACATTTTAGGCATTTAATCTTGGATGAGACATATTTAGTTACAAACTACCTGCAAAGGTTTATTTATTTGGGTAGCACACATATTCTGAATGCCTTCGGCAGTATTCAAATGAGCCATTTTAATCTAGATTAATGTCAAGATTTAAAGTGAGATTAATCTAGATTAAAGCAATTAATCTATGCCCTCCTCTAATATTTATATATATATAAAACAAATGGCCTAGTGGTTAGAGTTCGATTCGTAACCAGGTCGCTGGTTTGAATTTTCAGTTCCAGCAGGAAATGACTGAAGGCACCTTTACCCCTGTTTACTCAGTGATAGCTGCACCCTAGCTGCTACTACTTGTAAGTCAGCTTTGGATAAAAGTCTCTGCCAAATGAAAACATGTAAATGCAAATGACGAACATTCCTATCACAGAATGTTATTACAAATCTATAAAAGGTAAAATGTACAGGACTGCTGGTTGTTATTACAAAACACATTGTTTCAGCCCTGGAGAGGTAATTTTGCAATTACAGACTAGCTGGATATGAGACTGCCAGTGGAGTGGAAAAACAACCAGAAACTAGCGCCCCCACAAAACAAAAGGAACACATGGCTCTCAACGCTCTCTCCAACAATATTGGCCCAACCAAAGCATCCCCTCAAATAAAATGTTTGGCAATCTGAACTAAACAAACAAAACTACTAACTCAAGCTAACTACAAAACAATTGTCAAATAAGCCAAACTGCAATCAATGTATCAATGATAAGGCAAAGACAATCTAGACCAAACATTGTCCCACTTTATATTAAGTGGCTTTAAGTACTATGTATTTACATCGACAAATAAGTACAATGTACATATTGTGTGGATGTTGTATTGTAAAACACATTTGCTGCTATTGAGATGTGATACTTGTAAGGTTAGGTGGATTAAGGTGTAAGGGAAGGGTCAACAGTGTAATTACAAATGTAATTAGAGCTGTAATTACATGCAAGTATCTTCAAAATATAAGTACAATGTAAAAACATGTATGTACACCTAGTCCATTGTATCAAATTAATTTCAATGTACATGGTACTTAAAGCCACTTAATATAAAGTGGAACCCAAAACTTTATACCAACTATGGCAAACTGTTAAAGTGAATTAAAATACTAAATACAATTGATCACTTTTGTCCTTATAATACACAACATTTTCACATTTGTGTTTAAACCGTTTGTCCTCATAAATCACTTTTGTCCTTATAATACACAACATTTTCACGGTTGTGTTGTGTGTTAAACCGTTTGTCCTCATAAATCACTTTTGTCCTTATAATACACAATATTTTCACGGTTTGTGTTTGTGTTAAACCGTTTGTCCTCATAAATCACTTTTGTCCTTATAATACACAATATTTTCACGGTTGTGTGTTTGTGTTAAACCGTTTGTCCTCATAAATCACTTTTGTCCTTATAATACACAATATTTTCACGGTTGTGTTTGTGTTAAACCGTTTGTCCTCATAAATCACTTTTGTCCTTATAATACACAACATTTTCACGGTTGTGTTTGTGTTAAACCGTTTGTCCTCATAAATCACTTTTGTCCTTATAATACACAATATTTTCACGGTTGTGTTTGTGTTAAACCATTTGACCTCATAAATCAGTTTTGTCCTTATAATACACAATATTTTCAGGGTTGTGTTTGCTTTTTTTTTTTTTTTTAATTTAAGGGGTTCCTAGGGGGGCATATAAAATCATATGGCTTGATTGTCCAAGGATAAGATATTGGAAGACAAAAAGCTCACACATTACCACTTAGTGTCAAAGATTAACAGAAAAATAATTACTCTTGGTTCTGATTGAGCTAATTATTGCAGCATTAAATTGTTTTTGCATTGAATTATGTGTATGCTTGGTTAAAGAGATTTGTAGACTTAAACTGATCAAGTGTGTCTAAATTCTGAACAATGCTGTGGTGGCTTTCAAAGTTTAGAAGTCAAGTCACAAAACTGTTTACTACCTTTTTAAAGGATTTTGATATTCAGGGCATTATTAACAGACCAGAACTTTGTGACCAGAATGTTTGACTGACAGTAGTCTCATAAGGGTTCACAAATATATTGAAGAGCTAAGCCATTTCTCCTCAGGTCAGCGAATTCATTTTAATACTCAATGCCTTTATTTTGTGTATGTTTAGATATGTCCTGTTAATACATGTGTGTCCCTCTAATACACGATCATGGCGTGTGTGTGTGTGTTATAGCCACTGTCCTTATAATAACGGTTTGTGTCATGGGCGGGGCTTGCATGTAATTATAATATGTCCTCATAATTGTGTATTTTGTCAGGTTGTTACATTATCACCTGTGTTGAGTGTAAATTAATTCTGAAGTGAAATCTGTGTTGTGTATCTCAAACAAAATTTTTTGATATGCAACACATGTGCTGTAAAGTCAAGTGGAAAGGGGTGTCCCCTAATCAGCAAAAAACTGGTTTGTGGCTGAAGTGTCCTTGTGGTGCACAGTGAAGTGCCCGTGTGTGTGTGTGTGTGTGTGTGTGTGTGTGTGTGTTTACATCATCAGTCAGTCACACTTTCAATCACGCAGTATCAGTATTAGTAGAGAACACACTAGAGTCAATCAGGATAAATAAATAAACTCACGTAAATCATAAATGTTGAATCATTACATCGTTACACCAGTAGGTGGAGACAAGAGACTATTAAAACATGAGTGAATCACTGAATCATTCACTCAAGAGATTCGTTCAAAAACACTGATTCATTCAGTAATGAAGTGAGTCATTGAATCATTCACTCTAGAGATTCGTTCAAAAACACTGATTCATTCAGTAATGAAGTGAGTCATTGAATCTTTCACTCAAGAGATTTGTTCAGAAATGTTGAATCATCCAGTAATGAAGTGTGTCATTGAAATCTTTCATTGCAGAGATTTGTTCGAAAACGCTGTTTCATGATGAAGCGAGTGAATTCTTTATGAATGAGTGATTGAATCTTTCACTCAAAAGATTTGTTCGAAAACGCTGATTCATACATTCAATGACTCACTTAGACTTCACTTGTTAAATTAATGTATGAATCAGCATTTTTGAACAAATCTTTTGAAAAAATTATTCAATGACTCATATAAAGACTTCACTTTCCATTAATCATTCATTCATTAATCATATATATATATATATATTTTTTTTTTTTTTTGGTGGAATTACAATCTCAATAGCTGTGTTAATCACATTACACATGGTATCAAATATTTAGAACATCGTCATAACTTATAGTTTATAGTTAATCATTTATTTATTTATTTATTTATTCATTCATTCATGGTTTAAAGATTGTATTTTTGCAGTAGATTTTTGCTATATAGTGCATTTGTGTGTGTCTGACTGTGTATAATATATAATGTGGGGGAACTGGAATCTCAATAGTTGTGTTTTTCTCATTAAACATAGTATCAAAGCAGAACAAAATAATATTTATAATGTCTTCATGCCTTATTTTCATTTATATTAATTCATTTAGCAGTTTAAAGATGGTATTTTACAATCAAGCAATTGACTTATGCTATATAGTATATATATATATAGTTGGGGAATTTCACAGTCTCAGTGTTTTTCACATTACACATGGTATCAAAGCAGAAAAACCTCATATTTATAATGTCTTCATGCCTTATAGTTGCATTTCTTCAGTAGCGGTGTAAAGATGGTGTTTCAGCGAATAGTGTATATGCGTGTGTGTGAGTTTACTGTAGGGATGCTGGTGTGGTGTGCTGTAGTATATGATGATAAAGCGGTGGAGTGTTAGCTGTCACTCAGAGAAACTTGTTTTCACACAGTTAAACAAAGTGCGTCAAGACTCAAGTTCCCGTATTTTTGGGGGAATTAGAATCTGAATAGTTGCGGGAACCCCAGTGAACCAGTAATGTGATTTATCAGACAGCGACGTCATTGTGTGCTATGATCCGTTTTTAATCGGCCATCAGTATTCATAGATATTTGAGCACGTCCATTTAATGTCCATGAGAAAAGCTTGTTTTAGTGATTCTCACAATGGCCGCCCCCACCGCCCCCGTCGACGCCCCGCTCCTGTAAAGACCTGGTTTATCTTTCTTTCTTCTGCTCACTTTCTCAGCACTCTCTCTCTCTCTCTCTCTCTCCTTGATAAAAAGGAATTTTAACTACCAAACCTTTTTCCCTCTTGTCATTTTAACCCCGTTTTCTTTGCCACGTCTTCTCCGGCTCCTCAAAAGGGGGAACACACGAGAAAAAGAGGAAAGAGTGGAAAAATGGAAAGCAGTAATTTTTCCTACAACTGTGTCTTCTGTGCCATTGTCTGCCTTTCTAAGGCCGAGGGAACACAATAGAATGAGACACGGTGAATGAGGAGAGAGAGTCCAAGTGGCCGAGAGACTCTGCGTTCACGCTGCGTTTCATTTATTTGAACTTTTAATCGAATTATTAACTATTTGAAGGGTTCGGGAGCTCTTTTGCTGTCCTGTGGCCCTCGGGACCAATATTCCTCATTATTTATTTCTAAACTCAGATTCAGTTCTGAAAATCTTTTCCATGCAACAACCACATATGTATTTTACATTGCAACTCATCAAAATAAGTTTTTTTAAGTCAGTGTAATGTCATTTAGAGTTTGAAATAAGTTGATTGTTCTTTTGTTTTTTGTCAAAGTGACTCTAAAAATGTCATAAATGAGACGATTTGAATACGAAAGCAGTATAATACTTCAGAACAGTCATTTTTTTATACTTTGAATTAGTTTTTATTATGTTATTAGTTTTCATGCTCATTTTAGCTTAATTTTTAGTAATTTAACAAATAAAAAGTAAAAAAATGCTTCATCTTATAAGTTATGCAAGATTCAACTAATTTTTTAAAGTGAGTTTATTGGTTTAACATCCAAGTTGATTGTATTACATTTAAGGGAGCAACTTTTTTATCAGTCAGTGACTAAATGAGACTTTGCTGAGATGTTTGAAGCCGTTCAGCGTCCAACATGCATCATATCTCACTGTCACACATCATAGCAAACGTAGCAGAACCATATTTAATATGACAGAAAACATCACATGACTTCAGAACAGTCATTTTAGTTTTTTATATTTGAATTAGCTTTCATGTTATTTTAGCTTTATTGTTTAGATGGACATTTGTCTGTCCATTTGTCTATCTATATCTATCTATCTATTTCTATCTATCTATCTTTCTGTTCATTTGTCTCTTCATCATATTGTCATTATTGTCTCATCTATTCCATCCATCTGTCTATGTCCATCCTCCGTCCATTTGTCCATCCATCCGTCTGTCTTTGTCCATTCATGCCATCTCTTCGTCCATTTGTCTGTCTGTCTATTTATGTCTCGTCCATTTGTCTGTCCATCTCGTCAACCATGTCTGTCTGTCTGTCCATCCGTCTCTGCATCCATTTGTCTATGTCTGTGTCTGTCTGTCCATTCGTCCATGCTCTCCGTCTATTTGTCTGTCCATCCGTCTCTTCGTCTTTGTCTGTCTGTCCATTCGTCTCTCCATCCGTCCATCCGTCATCCAGTCTTCTC
Source organism: Hybognathus amarus (assembly GCA_030378365.1). Classification (NCBI taxonomy): domain Eukaryota; kingdom Metazoa; phylum Chordata; class Actinopteri; order Cypriniformes; family Leuciscidae; genus Hybognathus; species Hybognathus amarus. The sequence goes on along the minus strand of JAQIUQ010001272.1, from coordinate 424,186 downwards.
CGTCTATGTCTGTCCATCCGTCTTCGTCCATTGTCTCTGCATCCATTGTTCTCGTCATTTGTCCGTGCATCCATGTCTCCGTCATTTGTCTGTCTCTGTCTATGTCTGTCTATCTCTCTATCTATCTCTCCATTCTATTTGTCTATCTATATCCATCTCTCCGTCCCATTTGTCTATCTATCCATCCATCTCTATCCATTTCTCCATCCATCCATCCATCCATCCATCTCTCCGTCCATTTGTCTATCTATCTATCCATCTCTCCGTCCATTTGTCTATCCATCTATCCATCCATCTCTCCGTCCATTTTTCTATCCATCCATCTCTCCATCCATTTGTCTCATCTATTTATATCATCCGTCTATTTGTCCATCCATCCATCTCTTCGTCCATTTGTCCATTTGTCCATTCCATCTCTCCATCCATTTGTCCATCCATCCATCCATCTCTCCGTCCATTTGTCCATCCATCCATCTTCTCCGTCCATTTGTCCATCCATCCATCCATCTCTCCATCCATTTGTCCATCCATCCATCTCTCCGTCCATTTGTCCATCCATCCATCTCTCCGTCCATTGTCCATCCATCCATCTCTCCGTCCATTTGTCCATCCATTCCATCTCTCCGTCCATTTGTCTCCATCCATCTCTCCGTCCATTTGTCTCCATTCCATCCATCCATCTCTCCGTCCATTTGTCCATCCATCTATTTCTATCTCCGTCCATTTGTCCATCCATCCATCTCTCCGTCCATTTGTCTATCCATCCATCTCTCCGTCCATTTGTCTATCTATCCATCCATCTCTCCATCCATTTGTCCATCCATCCATCTATCCATCTCTCCAACCATTTGTCTATCTTCTCTATCCATCTTCTCCGTCCATTTGTCTATCCATCCATCCATCTCTCCATCCATTTGTCTCTATCCTATCCATCTCTCCATCCATTTGTCTATCTTTCTATCCATCTCTCCATCCATTTGTCTATCCTTCTATCCATCTCTCCATCCATTTGTCCATCCATCTATCCATCTCTCCGTCCATTTGTCTATCTATCTATCCATCTCTCCGTCCATTTGTCTCTGTATCTATCATCCATCCATCTATCTCTCCATCCATCTTTGTATCTATCCATCTATCTCTCCATCCATCTGTCTATCTATTTATATATATCTCTATCTATCATCTATCGTCTATCTGCCATTCTTCTCTTATCGTCCACTTCATCCATTTCTGTCCATCCATCTTTCTCCGTCCATTTGTCTATCATCCATCTCTCCGTCCATTGTCCATCCATCCATCTCTCCGTCCATTTGTCTCTATCTATTTATATCTCCGTCCGTTTGTCTGTCCATCTCTCCAACCATTTGTCTTGTTCTATCCATCCATCTCTCCATCCATTTGTCTGTCTATTTATATATCCTATTCCATCCATCTCTTTCGTCCATTCTGTCTCTATCTCCATTCATCTCTCCATCCATTTGTAATCCATCCATCTCTTCGTTAGCATTTGTCTCTAGTTTCCATTCTCTCCCATCCATTTGTCTATCTCTTATCTATCCGCATCTCTCCGTTTCATTCCATCTACTCCGTTCTTCTCTATCCATTCCATCTCTTCGTCCATTCTGTCTATGTCCATTCATCTCTCCATCCATCATCTCTCGTCTATTTGTCTATCCATCCTATTCTCTTCGTCCATTTGTCTATGCCATCCATTATCTCTCCATCCATTTGTCCATCCATCCATCTCTCCGTCCATTTGTCTATCTATCCATCCATCTCTCCGACCATTTGTCCATTTGTCCATCCATCCATCTCTCCGTCCATTTGTCCATCCATCCATCCATCTACTTCCGTCCATTTGTCCATCCTATCCATCTCTCCGTCCATTTGTCTATGCATCCATCCATCCATCCATTCTCTCCATCCATTTTTCTATCCATCCATCTATCTCTCCATCCATTTCTGTCTATCTTTATATAACCATCTATCCATCCATCCATCTCTTCCGTCCATTCCATTCCATTTCATCCATCTTCTCCGATCCATTTGTCCATCCGTCCATCCATCTCTCCGTCCATTTGTCCATCCGTCCATCCATCTCTCCGTCCATTTGTCCATCCATCCATCCATCTCTCCGTCCATTTGTCCATCCGTATCCATCTCTCCGTCCATTTGTCCATCCATCCATCCATCTCTCCGTCCATTTGTCCATCCATCCATCCATCTCTCCGTCCATTTGTCCATCCATCCATCCATCTCTCCGTCCATTTGTCCATCCATCCATCCATCTCTCCGTCCATTTGTCCATCCATCCATCCATCTCTCCGTCCATTTGTCCATCCATCATCCATCCATCTCTCCGTCCATTTGTCCATCCATCCATCCATCTCTCCGTCCATTTGTCTATCCATCCATCCATCTCTCCGTCCATTTGTCCATCCATCCATCCATCTCTCCGTCCATTTGTCCATCCATCCATCCATCTCTCCGTCCATTTGTCCATCCATCCATCCATCTCTCCGTCCATTTGTCCATCCATCCATCCATCTCTCCGTCCATTTGTCCATCCATCCATCCATCTCTCCGTCCATTTGTCCATCCATCCATCTCTCCGTCCATTTGTCCATCCATCCATCTCTCCGTCCATTTGTCTATCCATCCATCCATCTCTCCGTCCATTTGTCTATCTATCCATCCATCTCTCCATCCATTTGTCCATCCATCCATCCATCTCTCCAGTCCATTTGTCCATCCATCTATTCATCTCTCCGTCCATTTGTCTATCTATCCATCTCTCCAACCATTTGTCTATCTTTCTATCTATCCATCTCTCCATCCATTTGTTCTATCTTTCTATCCATCTCTCCATCCATTTGTCTATCTTTCTATCCATCTCTCCATCCATTTGTCTATCTTTCTATCCATCTCTCCAACCATTTGTCTATCTATCTATCCATCTCTCCAACCATTTGTCTATCTTTCTATCCATCTCTCCATCCATTTGTCTATCTTTCTATCCATCTCTCCAACCATTTGTCTATCTTTCTATCCATCTCTCCATCCATTTGTCTATCTTTCTATCCATCTCTCCGTCCATTTGTCTATCTTTCTATCCATCTCTCCATCCATTTGTCTATCTTTTCTATCCATCTCTCCAACCATTTGTCTATCTTTCTATCCATCTCTCCATCCATTTGCTCTATCTCTCTATCCATCTCTCCAACCATTTGTCTATCTTTCTATCCATCTCTCCATCCATTTGTCTATCTTTCTATCCATTCATCTCTCCGTCCATTTGTCTATCTATCTATCCATCTCTCCATCCATTTGTCTATCTTTCTATCCATCTCTCCATCCATTTGTCTATCTTTCTATCCATCTCTCCAACCATTTGTCTATCTATCCATTCATCTCTCCGTCCATTTGTCTATCTATCTATCCATCTCTTCATCCATTTGTCTATGTATCCATTCATCTCTTCCATCCATTTGTCCATACATCCATCTCTCCGTCCATTTGTCTATCTATTTATATAACCGTCTATCCATCCATCCATCCATCCATCTCTCCGTCCATTTGTCTATCTATTTATATAACCGTCTATCCATCCATCCATCTCTCCGTCCATTTGTCTCTGTATTTATATAACCGTCTATCCATCCATCCATCTCTCCGTCCATTTGTCTATCTATTTATATAACCGTCTATCCATCCATCCATCTCTCCGGCTATTTGTCTATCTATCCATCTCTTCGTCCATTTGTCTATCTATTTATATCTCCATCCATTTGTCTGTCCATCTCTCCATCCATTTGTCTGTCCATTTCTCCGTCCACTTGTCTACCCATCTCTGTGCTCATTTGTCTGTCTGTCTGGTATTGTCATTTTGTCTATCAATTATGAATTCAATTATGAAACAAAGTTGATTCAGCGATAAAGCAACAAAAACTGTTTCTGATCCGTTAGTGTCAGCACAGTGAAGCCAGTAATGAAGAGTGTTTTAAATCCCAGAGTCAGAAACTCAAACTCCATCAGCTGATAGGAGTGGAGGATGATTTATCATCGTCATATTAATGTGTTTTCATACTTCCAGGTGTTCCAGTCAAAGTGACGCATGTGAAGGAAGGGGTATCTAAAGACACTCCGCTGGAGATCTACTCCTACCTGAACGGAGATCGGGTGAGCATACACACTTCACACACACTGTTCATACAGTCAAGAGTTCAGGAGGAACATTTCTGGAGTTTTTCACCGTGGCTCCTTAAACTTTACATGTTATCCAATCATAAACAGCCACGTAAACGTACTAATGTTATGTTGCACAGCATGTGTCACTTGAGAATATAAGCATTGTTATTTATTTATTAATCAATAACCGACTCTCGATTTCACAGTGGAAAGCATGGCGTGGGGAGAATCGATATCGATGGAGAGCCGCTTCATTGGGATGAAGCTAGAGAGGTAAGAATATCTACACATTGCGTTTCAGGAACTTAGTAAAGCACCTTTTATAACTCTGTTTGCGTGCACATAGAAATATGATTACATTTGTGCATTTGTCAGATTATTTTATACATACATTTCCATGCATTCAAGATAAACATTTGATCAGTTCATGTCGTTCCCAGCGAATCAAACCCACGACTCTGGTGTTGCTTGTGAACACGAATTATGACGATTTTATGACAAATTTTGTCTTTAATTTAAACTTTATGGCAAAACTATGAAAAAAAATCCTATTATAATAATATAGGAATAATGCATAAGTAATTTACTTAATTAATCTATTATTAACAAAATTAATAAAAAATATTTTAAACACAGTGCATATATTTAGTTTATATATATATAGATATAAATGTGTGTGTGTGTGAGATATATATATGTGTGTGTGTATGTATATATATATATATATATATATATATATATATACTGTGTATATATATATATATATACTGTGTGTATATATATATATATATATATATATATATGTATATATATATATATATATATATATATATATATATATATATATATAATGTTTGTTTTAGAATATAGATAATATTTATAATAAATTATATAATAATAAATATTCATATACTAATATAACATAGAATATATTGCATGTAATGCAGGGCAGAAATGACACGCTTCACTTTTAATTTCTGATCATCGTTGTGTATAAAATCCCTCACATTTGATGTTTGTTATAATTTTGATGATTATGGCTATCTATAATCCATAATCATCAAAATTATAACAAATAAAGTCTTGAAATATCTCACTTTGCATTTAATGAGTCTATATAATATATTAGTTTCACCTTTTAAGTTGAATTACTGAAATAAATGAACTTTTGCACCATATTCTTAATTTTTCCAGTTTCACCTGTGTATATATATAGATATATAGAGTAAGTAATGCATGTCACTGAAGCTTCAGTCTTTGTTCTGGAAGACACACACACACAGTGTGTGTTCTGTGCGCTCGAGACCCTGTTTGTGACCGTCTGTTCCTCCGACTGACTAATTGACTCGGGATTCAGCAGAGTGACAGGTGGGAATTGAAAAATACGTAACGTCTTGTTTTCCCCGTCGGTTCACAGAAGATCTGTGGAAGTGTGTGTTTATGATGTTCAATAAAGCCTGTGACAGGCTGTGTTTATGTGACACAGTCCAGGAGAATGAAGACCGTCTCTGTCAAAGCAAAGCTCAACCCGTTCTGTTATTTCCCCAACAACAACTCCTGCATCATCCTCTCAGAAGCTTTATTTCAGATTCTGTTACCGTTCAACTCCACTAAGATTAAAACACGACGCTTTTTCATCAAGGACGCATTAAATTGCTCAGAAGTGACAGGAAAGACACGTTCTGTTCATCAGAACAATTAGTTTCCACAAAAATATGACATTGATAATAATCATAACTGTTTCTTGAGCATCAGATCCTCATATTAGAGTGATTTCAGAAGGATCATGTGACACTGAAGACTGGAGTAATGATGATAAATTCAGGAATAAATTACACTTTACAGTATATTCACATAGAAAACAGATTATTTACATTATAATAATATTTAAAAAATGTTTTTGATCAAATAAATGGAGCTTTGGTGAGCAGAAGAGACAAATAAGTTTTACTATTCAAAAACTATTAAAAAAATCTGAACTTTGTAGTTTTAATCTTGAAAAAGTCTTGAAAATATATAATTAAGTCAGGATATTTATCCAATTTATGAATTGTATTTCATGTTTTTGGAAAATGCATGTAATGTAATAAAAATAGGAAAAATCATTATCAGTTATTTTAATATTATTTATACATTAATATAGATTTTATTAGTCACTTTTTCATTTTAAGGTTTAATTTTTGATTAATTTCCAGTTAAACTTAAACTGTTCTCAGTTCGTTTCCCAGTCTCTAATTTTGGTTTAGTTTAATTCTTTCATCTAATATTAAATTTCAGCATTTAAGAGTTTAACACTGAGTGTGTGGCACCTCAGGCTGTGTGTGTGTGTGTGTGTGTGGAGAGAGAGTCTTTTGAAGTGTTAAAGCGGTATTAACGGCACGCTCATTCCGTCCGGGCAGGAGTGAGGAATGATGATCGCAGACCCGTGTTTTACCTGAAGACGTTTAACCTCACACACACACACACACACACACACACATCTGAACTGTGTATACGATGAATGTAAATCTGGCTTCATCTCTGGGGATCTTAATACCTGAGACTGTTATCAGCAGCTTTAGTCCCGATCTGGGGTCGTGTTGCTCCGCAGGACTGGAGCGGGTCACTGGGACTCCGGGTCACCGGGACGAGAGCCTCGAGGGGACACAGATTGTTTTACACATAAGACTGGAGAAGTTAATGAAGACAACTGCAGCTTTAATTGAAGAAATCCTTCGTCTCAGTCAGACAAACTTATATACACTTATATAACTTTATATACAGGTGGAACTGGAAAAAGTTAGAATATGGTGCAAAAGTTCATTTATTTCAGGAATTCAACTTAAAGGTGAAACTAAGATATTATATTGACTCATTACATGCAAAGTGAGATATTTCAAGACCTTTATTTTGTTATAATTTTGATAATTATGGATTACAGATATTGAAAAAATAGTCAAATTGTGAAAAGGTTTTCATGTCTGTAATCCATAATCATCACAGTTATAACATATAAAGGCTTGAAATATCTCACTTTGCATGTAATGAGTCTATATAATATATTAGTTTCAACTTTAAGTTGAATTATGGAAATAAATGAGTTTGACCTGTATATGATTATATATATGCACACAATGGCGTTCAAAAGTTTTGACTGTTTTTATAAAAAGTCTGTTCTGCTCACCAAGGCTGCTTTTAATTAGTAAAACCATTAATATTGTCAAATATTATGATAATTTAAAATATCTGTTTTCTATGTGAATATACAGTAAAGTGTAGTCTATTCATCATCATTACTCCAGTCTTCAGTGTCACATGATCCTACACAAATCTCTCTAATATGATGATCTGAAGCTCAAGAAAAAATGTATGATTATTATCAGTGTTGAAAACGGTTATTTACAATTGTTTTCAGGATTTTTTGATGAATAAAAAGTTAAAAATAAAATAAAATAAATCAATACTTATATTCAGCAAGGACGCATTAAATTGATCAAATGTAACAGTCAAGTCAAATATATTTATATAGCGCTTTTCACAATACAGATTGTGTCAAAGCTGCTTCACAGTATACAATCAAGACAACTTAAGAGTGTTTGTTTATTCAGTGAAAAGACAATCAAGTAAAGACATTAATAATGTTACAAAAGATTCTATATTTTAAATAAATGAAATGGAACTTTATATTCATCAGAGAATCCTGAAAAAAATTGTACACGACTGTTTTTAACACTGATATAATCATAAATGTTTCTTGAGAATCAAATCATATTATAGTGATTTTTAAAGGATTGCGTGTGTGTATGTGTGTGTGTGGAGAGACCATACAGGATCTCGTATGTCCGATTCATCATGATGGTGTGTGTGTATGTGTGTGTGTCCATTCATCATGATGGTGTGTGACCCTTCAGACGTCTGAGTGAAAGCTTCATTTCTGTGTGTCACACACTGACGGGGGGATTACCAGGGTAGAGGTGAACCTGACAGAGGACGATTGTTGCGTTTCCCTGATCTATTATCATCCCTCCTGCTGTCAGTGCACTCGTCACACACACTCCCTCCTGCTGTCAGAGCGCCCGTCACACACACTTCCTCCAGCTTTATCAGAAGTTTACTGGGATTTTCCCCAAAAATAACCACAGAGAGTCCAGCCTACGTCAGTTCCCTCTCACTGTCTGACGGTGAAGTAAACAGACCAAAATATATTCAGACACTTCAACATTTCTCATATTATCAGTTTATTCACTATAGTTTCGAAAATGGTGATAAAATATGACCATAATCAGTGGATATTTGACTGGTTGGGGACTCTCACACATGAATTATGTTGAATATCTGTCAGCTGTTAAATTTAACGACACAATTAGAGAATACCAGTTTAGCTCAACCAGTGACCAAGCAATGCTTCATGTTGTTCAGTGTGTGTGTAAAAAGAGCGTTAGCACTTACAGAAAACACACTTTAGCAGAACAAGGAAAACGAGTTCTTGATGTGTCCCTGCTGTTGTTCCCGTCAGGAATCTCCAGACCCCCGGAGGAGCCGTCCTGCTCCAGGCTCATCTGGACATCGAGACCTTCACCATGAGACCGCGAGGTGCGCCGGATGAGGCCGAACCTCGGCATCAAGTTCTTCCGAGCTCGTCTATAACGGTACGAGTCTAGATCAGCTCGTCTATAACATCTGTCTATCCGTCCGTCTGTCCGTCTGTCCGTCTGTCCGTCTGTCCGTCCGTCTGTCTGTCTGTCTGTCTGTCTGTCTGTCCGTCTGTCTGTGTGTCTATCCGTCTGTCTGTCCGTCTGTCTGTCTATCTCGTCTGTCTGTCTATCCGTCTGTCTGTCTGTCTGTCTGTCTGTCTGTCTGTCTGTCTATCTATCCTGTCTGTCTGTCTGTCTGTCCGTCTGTCTGTGTGTCTATCCGTCTGTCTGTCTGTCTATCCGTATTCTGTCTGTCCGTCTGTCCGTCTGTCTGTCTGTCTGTCTGTCTGTCTATCCGTCCTTCTGTCTGTCTGTCTGTCCATCTGTCTGTGTGTCTATCCGTCTGTCTGTCTGTCTATCTCGTCTGTCTGTCTGTCTGTCCGTCTATCCGTCTGTCTGTCTGTCTGTCTGTCTGTCTATCTCGTCCATCTGTCTGTCTGTCCGTCTGTCTGTCTGTGTGTATCCGTCTGTCTGTCCGTCTATCCGTCTGTTCTGTCTGTCTGTCTGTCTGTCTGTCTGTCTGTCTATCTGTCCTTGTCTGTCTGTCTGTCTGTCTGTCCGTCTGTCTGTCGTGTCTATCCGTCTGTCTGTCCGTCTATTGTGTCTGTCTGTCCAGTCTGTCTGTCTGTCTGTCTGTCTGTCTGTCCGTCTATCTGTCTGTCTGTCTGTTCATCTGTCTGTCTGTCTGTCTGTCTATCTGTCTGTCCGTCTATCCATCTGTCTGTCTATCTGTCCGTCTATCCGTCTGTCTGTGTCTATCATCTGTCTGTCTGTCTGTCTGTCCGTCTATCTGCGTCCTTCTGTCTGTCCAGTCCATGTCCGTCTGTCTGTGTATCTGTGTCTGTCTGTCCATCTATCGTCTGTCTGTCTGTCTGACAGTCTGTCTATCCGTCTGTCTGTCCGTCTGTCACGTCCTGATTCTGTCTATTCATCTGTCTGTCTGTCAATGTCTCTGTCTGTCGCGCCTGTCTGTCTGTCCGTCTGTCTGTCTATCCGCCTGTCTGTCTGTCCGTCTGACTGTCTATCCGTCTGTCTGTCCGTCCGTCTGTCTGTCCGTCTATTCGTCTGTCTGTCTGTCAATCTGTCTGTCTATCCGCCTGTCTGTCTGTCCGTCTGTCTGTCTATCGCGCCTGTCTGTCTGTCCGTCTGTCTGCGTGTCTGTCCGTCTGTCCGTCTGTCTGTCTGTCTGTCTCTCTGTCCGTCTATCCGCCTGTCTGTCTATCCGCCTGCCTGTCTGTCTGTCCGTCTGTCCGTCCGTCTGTCTGTCTGTCCGTCCGTCTGTCTGTCTCTCTGTCCGTCTCATCCGCCTGTCTGTCTGTCCGTCTGTCTGTCCGTCTGTCTGTCTGTCTGTCCGTCTGTCTCATCCGTCCGTCTGTCTGTCCGTCTATTCGTCTATCCACCTGTCTGTCTGTCCGTCTGTCTGTCTATCCGCCTGTCTGTCCGTCTGTCTGTCTGTCCGTCTATCCATCTGTCCGTCTATCTGTCTGTCTGTCTATCCATCCATCCATCCATCCGTCTATCCATCTGTCTGTTGGTCTGTCTGTCTATCTATCTGTCTCTCTATCCATCCATCCATATTTTTTTATACTTCTTTTTTTATACTTTATTGTAACCTATCTATTTTAATGATTTAATTCGTATGTACCATTAAATACATCATAATTAAAATTTTTATTATATAATTTAATATAAAATTGTTGTATGTTGAATTATATATTTATTACATATTTAAGTTCATATTTAAACACAGAGCACACAAACACACACACACACACACACACACAGATATACTCTCTGTCTCACTCTGTCTCTCTCTCTCTGTGTGTGTGTGTGTCTCAGGTGTCTTAATCTGTGTGTGTGAGCAGCAGGCTCTCTCTCTCTCTCTCTCTGCTCCTCCTCTGTCATAATAGGATTTGGCCCATTAGAGGCTGATTACTGAGGCTCTGCTATTAAATCTGCATGTGATCGGGAGGGCCGTCGAGGGCCGTCCCTCAGAGGTGTGTGTGAGCAGCGGGACACTCACCACAGATTAAACTCATTACAATCTTACACTGAGAGCCCGTCCACGTCCCACAGAGAGACGGCTGCTTCACACACCTGTGCGCTGAACATATCGCAGTCTTGCTCACACACACCATGTTCGTTCTCAGAAACACTGAGCAGGAAAATCATTTAGCTGCAAAACAAAAAAAAAATTGCACAAAATGACGGGGGTTTCTACACCAATTTTTGTTGTCAGTGATTCAGTACAGTGATTCAGTTCAGTGATTCAGTTCAGTGATTCAGTACAGTGATTCAGTTCAGTGATTCAGTTCAGTGATTCAGTTTAGTGATTCAGTACAGTGATTCAGTACAGTGATTTAGTTCAGTGATTCAGTTCAGTGATTCGGTACAGTCACAGTACAGTGATTCAGTACCGTAACAAAGTACAGTGGTTCAGGGCGATGACAAAGTACCATACTAAAGTATAGTGGTTCATTATGGTTATACGATACAGTGATTCATTACAGTGATACACTGATTCAGTACAGCAATTCTAAGCAGTGCTTTAGTACAGCGAATCAGAGCAGTGATCACTGAATCACTGCAATAATTCACTGTACTGAATCACTGCTCTGAATCACTGTACTGAATCAGTACAGTGATTCAGTATCAATCAGTACAGTGATTCTGAGCAGTGATTCATTACAGCGATTCAGTACAGAGATTTGTTATAATGGTTCAGTGCAGTGATTCAGTACAGTGATTCAGAGCAGTGATTCTGAGCAGTGATTCAGTCCAGCGATTCAGTGCAGTGATTCAGTACAGTGATTCAGAGCAGTGATTCAGTACAGTGAATTATTGCAGTGATTCAGTATCAATCAGTACAGTGATTCAGTATCAATCAGTACAGTGATTCTGAGCAGTGATTCATTACAGCGATTCAGTACAGAGATTTGTTATAATGGTTCAGTACAGTGATTCAGTGCAGTGATTCAGTACAGTGATTCAGAGCAGTGATTCTGAGCAGTGATTCAGTCCAGCGATTCAGTGCAGTGATTCAGTACAGTGATTCAGAGCAGTGATACGGTACAGTGATTTGTTATAAAGGTTTAGTACAGCGATTCAGTACAGCGAATTATCGCAGTGATTCAGTACAGTGATTCAGTGCAGTGATTCAGTACAGTGTTTCTGAGCAGTGATACGGTACAGTGATTTGTAATAATGGTTCAGTACAGTGATTCAGTGCAGTGATTCAGTGCAGTGATTCAGTACAGTGAATTATTGCAGTGATTCAGTACAGCGAATTCAGTACAGTGAATTATTGCAGTGATTCAGTAAAGTAGTTCAGTTCTCCACCATTTTATTGAAGATCCAAGATTTACATGATCTTGGAAACCTTCGATATATGAGGAAGTTTTCAGGGAGATTTCTAGACCTGGAAATGTAATAGAAATTTATATAATGAATATAGTTTCTTTCTAGTTATGTTAAGCTTCATATAAAGTATATTTTCAGGTAGAAATTGTTGAGAAATTGCTGTTGGTGAGTAAATAAAAATATAAATATATATATTCACTATTTTATGTTATTACTTTGATGTATTGTATCAAAACAATCTCAGACAACTAGAAAAGTCTAAGCAAATGTAAATTTATTGGTCTTAAAGAGTGAACATTAAAGAACATTCACTTTAGAAATTATAGTTGTTTATACTTATTTTAATATTTTGCCACTCCTAGTTTCTGTAAATAAACCCATCAGCTGCTTTGTCATTATTGACACTTATTTACTTGGATTATTTATTTATGCATCTACTTCTTAAATGAACACAGCAGTTTTTATCTTGAATTCTATCTTAATTTTTATATCAATGCAGTGTTGTGTGTTAATGCAGTGTTGTGTATTAATGCAGTGTTGTGTAGTGTATTAATGCAGTGTTGTGTAGTGTATTAATGCAGTGTTGTGTATTAATGCAGTGTTGTGTAGTGTATTAATGCAGTGTTGTGGTTGTGTGTGTGCTCAGGGTTCTGGTACAGTCCGGAGTGTGAGTTTGTCCGTCACTGTGTGGATAAATCTCAGGAGAACGTGGAGGGTCGTGTTCAGCTGTCGGTGTTTAAAGGACAGGTTTACATCCTCGGTCAAGAGTCGCCCAAATCACTGTACAACGAGGAGCTGGTCAGGTAAACACACAACATCACCTGTTTGATCACAACATCACATAGCCGAAGCCCTGATGGTCCGAATTGAGCCGGCGGGAGCGCTAACCAGGCTTTCAGAGACTGTGCGAGCGGGACCAATGGGACCGTAGGCGCACCAGAACACAAAATAAATATATTTATTTGTAATGTACAACTGATATATTTCGGTCTTCATTTTTTCAAGATAATTTTATAGATTATTATATAAAATGAAATATGATATATTTTATAAATTATATAATAATAATAATTATTATTATTATTAATGTTATTGTTTTTTTAATTCAGCTTGACGGGGCTCCTAAAACACCAGTGTGAATGTAATGTGGACTGAGAGACTATTACAACTAAAGAGAAGTCATGTGATCACCAGAGAACCGAATATATTACTAAATATATTATCGAATATATTATTAAAATAATAGCAGGAATTAAATCAAATATTTGCTGTTGTAAAGAAACCAAAGCAATGTTTATTAATGTGAGCAGTGAGTGTGTGCTAGCGGATTAACATGAGCGGTGTGTACGGTTGTGTGATGATGATGTCACAGGAGCATCTCTGAGATCACTGGGGTGTGACCCCTGCGTGACCCCTGCGTTTCCTGAGGGCAGATCCGCTCATCTCAGCGCTGGTCCAGATGCTAATGGCCTCTCAGCCGTTTCACGGCGTTTAAGTGTGGAAGCGTACGGTTGAAAGGCCTTTCCTCGACCTCCATTAGCTCGAGGGGACAGGACAAGAGCGTCCCGTGAATGAAGCGCATTATGAGTTTAGTTTGGGATCTTCTTTTGTCTCAGTCTCAAAGGGACCATGATGCTAGTTCAACAAACTCAGGGTTGCAGGATTAGTTTCGAGTTGACAAACCAAACCAAACCAATCCAACCAGACCTTGTTGGTCCCATTAGCCGATCACCAGCTCTCTCTGTTTACTGACATCATCAGTCGCGAACAGCCAATCAGACGCTGAGAACGAGTGAAATTGAGATTCATTTCTAGAGAGAAGCAGCACAATTCACTTATTAAATAAAAGTATTAAAATAATAAGAATTTAAACAAATTTACATTTACTATGAAAGACAGGGTTCCCACGGGTCCTTGAAATCCTTGAAAGTTTGTGAATCTGATTTTTTGTTTTCAAGGCCCTGGAAAGTTCTTGAAAATGAACATGCATAGATACAGGTCCTTGAAAGTGCTTGAATTTATATTGTGCAATAAGTTTTCTGGAAAAAATCCATATTATTTTCTCCGGTCCGCTAATGTGTTACTGCGCCAACATTCCGTGGCCTATGAACACCAGCTTGCTTGATTTACGTTAGCTACGCGCATTTACACGTTAAGTCCGAAGGTTAATGCTGCATATTAAGTCAAGTGTTTCCCGCGTAAGGCACTTTGTGTTTTACTCACTTTTGATGTTCACATGTGCACGAAACCACTATGATGGCACCTTAACATTTCATAGACACACCAAGAATACGCAAGTTTCAAGATTTTTTTTTTCTCACCAAAGAAGATTACAAAGAATTTTTTGTCCCTTATTTAAATTTTAAATTATACGTTCCGTATCAAATCAGTCCAGACTTGATTTGTCCATAGACAGTGGATTTGTCCCATAACTTATATTGAGCCAGGTCCCAGACATTAATTTATTGGTTAATGCAGGTTTGCGTCTTTTTCCCATATTGACAGAGTCACGTCCTCTACAGATCTGAAAATAGGTTTCAATGGGTGTCCAGTAAGTAATGATGAATGTAAGGCGAACTGCACAGTTTCATTTACTCACGCGGTGGGGTGGATTTCTGACAGTTGCAGTAACAGACAAATCCGTGCATTTAAATATGTTAGGCCTATTGTTTTTTTTTTTGTTTTTTTTAATCTGGATAATCTCTTATTGTCAGAGCTTGGTAGACAGGTAACTATTATATTTGTAGATGCTATTAGAAAGATTAATTCATAAATTATAATTAATGTTATGTTTATAAATATTAAACATGCAAAATAAATGATGATCCTATCTGTCATTCACAATTTATGGCATTTAAAAAAGTTTTAAAAAGTGCTAAATTATTTAAATAAAAATGGGACAATAATTACGTAATAATGTAGTCATAATTTAAGTAGTAGGCCTAAATAATTGAAGAGTTATGTAGAAATAAATAAAATTATAGGATGTACAAAATATTCTTCGGTTTTATGCAAAACATAAATACGACAAATGGAATATCAGATCTCTGTCATATGGCAAATAAATGCAAAAAAAGCTTTTTTGCCTAGTTGTTTGACAGATGAAAACTGTAACAATGTATCTTACATATACACGATGTAACCTTGCTCTCTCTGTTGAAATGTGTCCCCACATTAAGTTCTTGAATTTGAGGGTATTGGACCTGGAAAGTCCTTGAAAGGTCCTTGAATTTGATGTTAACCAAGGTGTGGGAACCCTGGAAAGAGGACAACTAAAAGATCCAGTCTTGCCACTGTATATCTGTAAACGTTACTTTATACAGTTGATGAAGATTTAGAGAGATTTGAACATTTAAGCTCATATGTAGACATTTTAAAGCTTTATCTATTGATTCTAAAGCGGATTTATATTACCTTTAAATATTTATTCATTTAAACTCCGCGTAATAATAATTGATGAACTAACATTTTATGTGTGATCGGATTAAGGGTGTAATCATTTTGTAAATAATATCTTAATCAAACAAATATATTATTCTAAATAAGTGTTACTAAAAGCCAGACGATTTTGTCTTTGAAAATCATTTGTGTGTAAATAAACTGAAACACACCTGGCTAGCCAATAAAACCGACACACACACACAGAGACACACACACACTGTAATAATGTAGTAATCACGCTGCTTACCTTCTGAAACAGACTCTGCATCATAAGCAGTGTCTCGCAGACGATCTGGCGGTCAAACGGTGTTATTAACACAGCGGTTTCCTCACACACACGACGCATTGATCCGCTAGAAATGTCACAATGTGTTCCTGGAGCGAATACACAGATTCAAATGTCAGTCAGTCGAGGAGTCGCACTAATTAACACGCTCAATCAGAGATTTGTGTGTGTGTGTGAGTGTGTGTAGAGAGAGTGAGTGTTTGTGTGTTTAACAGCTGTCACGAGATGTGAATGTTTTACACGTGCTCTTCTGTAATGTACATCATTTAATATATAGCAGAACATATAAATCATAAATGTATATAAATGTAGCCTAAAATCACGTTTAGATTTATTTATTTTTTTAAATCAGTGTCGTCTGTGCATATTCACACATTTACACTATTGTTCAAAAGTTTGGGGTCCGTAAGAAGTTCATCAAGGACGCATTAAAATGATCAAAAGTGACCGTAAATACATTTAAAATGATACAAAAGATTCTATTTCAGCTAAATGCTTTTGAACTTTCTATTCATCAAAGAATCCTGAAAGAATGTAATGTAACATGGATCATAATCAGAAATGTTATTATGCAAATCAGCACATTAGAATGATTTCTGACGAATCATGTATTATATTTCTAGTTTCCATCAGTTAATGCTCTTGATTAACGGCTCAGTTTCTCCTGTGTTTATCAGCATGGATGTCCAAGGCGACTACGATCCCTGCGACGCCTCGGGATTCATCAAGTAATGACGCGGTCAGGTCAGTGAAACCCTGAGTGTGTGTGTGTGTGTGTGTGTGTGTGTGTGTGTGTGTGTGTGTGTGTGTGTGTGTGTGTGTGTGTGTGTGTGTGTGTGTGTGTGTGTGTGTGTGTGTGTGTGTGTGTGTGTGTGTGTGTGTGTGTGTGTGTGTGTGTGTGTGTGTGTGTGTGTGAACATGTCTGATAGATGCTCTTCTGTGTTTCAGGCTGAGGGAACACAACCGTCTGCAGGGATTCGCCCAGAAGAAACTCTGATCTGTGTTACTGTGACCTTACATCTGATGAACAATCACATGACGTATGACAGATCAATGATTACAACTGGAACAATGAGAATATGGTGCAAAAGTTCATTTATTTCAGTAATTCAACTTAAAAGGTGACACTAATATATTATATAGACTCATTACATGCAAAGTGAGATATTTCAAGCCTTTATTTGTTATAATTGTGATGATTATGGATTACAGATATGAAAACCTTTTCACAATATTCTAATTTTGAATTTGGGTTTTTCATATCTGTAATCCATAATCATCACAATTATAACAAATAAAGGCTTGAAATATCTCACGTTGCATGTAATGAGTCTATATAATATATTAGTTTCACCTTTTAAGTTGAATTACTGAAATAAATGAACTTTTGCACCATATTCTCATTTTTCCAGTTTCACCTGTGTATGATTATTGCTCAACATGTATGATCTCAGCAAACAGGGAACGTTCTTCAGAACTTTAGCTTACAGTGTTTCTCAAGGTTACGATTAAGCGTTCTTCCATGAACATTAATAGAAACTCCATTCGTTTTCTCCTCAGGGAAATTCCCAGATCCGGCCCATGGATTCGTGCCGGATCTGGCCCGACACTATGTTGCTGTCTGGGTTCATTCTTAATGATAACTTAAAAACTTAAGTTAGTCGTATCTCTCTAAACTCTCAAAATACTTAAGTGTTTGTATATATATGGATATTTTGTAATGTAATCAACATTTGTAAATGAGTAGTTTTGTATCTCCATTGTGTTTAAAACAATACAATGTTTATTTATAAAGCACAATTTAAAACCAGCTGAAGTTGACCAAAGTGCTGTAAAAGTACAAAAGCAATTTGATTATGCTGTTTGCAATGCATCATGGGATTGTAGTTCTTTCCCTCACTAAAGCCGTTAAGGTCACAGTCCAATTTTTTTTTTTTTTTTTTAACACTTAAATCCCTGTGGGAAAAATGAATGGAAAAAATATTTTCAGAACCAGCGCCTCGGAAAAATACAATGCGAGAATTGTTTGTCTCTAATAATATTGATATTCATGTAATACTTTTTTGAAATTCTTCTTTTTTTTTCTTAAATGTTACAACTTGTTTCGGAATGTTCAGAGAACATTCCATTCCCATAATGTGTGAAGAGTGATAGAATGGAATGTTCCGTTAACATTTTTAACAGTTTTCATGTTTTTGAAAAGAAACGAACATTCATGAGAACATTTAACATTTAAATTTTTATCATTTAAAGGGAACGTTAGCAAAATATTTTCTGAGCGTATTTTTGTTTGCTGGGATGGCGTTATCGTAATTCGTAACTCTGATAGAATGAGCTGCATATGCAGATAATAAAGTACTTCAGACGTCCATCAGTTTCTCGTTGCTTTTAGCGCTCCACACACACCCTGCAGAGAGACAGAACAAATAACCGTCATGATGTCACATGCTTGATCTAAAACCATGTTTCTGTCCTCGGCAAAGCCATTTACTCTCCGTCAACAAATACTCTCGCACTTCTTCCTCTTAAGGCGCAAACTAAGGCTTTCTGATCCTTTCCATTTCCCTTGTGTGTGTGTGTGTGTGTGTGTGTGTGTGTGTGTGTGTGTGTGTGTGTGTGTGTGTGTGTGTGTGTGTGAACGAGGAGACAGAACCCGGATCCCCCGCTGCTGGTAATAGACGCTGGCTCTTTCAGTCGGTCCTGAACTCAATTACACCACAGGCGTCTCATCTGCTGCTCAAATTACACACCAGCCCCTTTATACACAACCACATGCATACTCAAGACACACATCGCCACAAGAACACACACACACCTTCGAGGACACACACACACCTCGAGAACACACACACACCTCGAGACACACACACCTCGAGAACACACACACCTCGAGAACACACACACCTCGAGAACACACACACCTCGAGAACACACACACCTCGAGAACACACACACCTCGAGAACACACACACCTCGAGAACACACACACATTTCGAGAACACACACACACCTCGAGAACACACACCACAAGAAAACACACACCTCGAGAAACACACACACACACCACAAGAAATTACACACCTCGAGAACAGACACACACACCAAGAATACACACACCTCGAGAACACACACCACAAGAAAACACACACCTCTAGAACACACAAACCTCGAGAACACACACACCACAAGAAAACACACACCTCTAGAACACACACACCTTGAGATCTACACCATTTTCTAAACTGTAGTGAATAAACTGAGAAATGTTTCGGTGTCTGGATATATTTGACAGTTATTGTATAGTATCGTTAGGTGTATATCTCAGTATTATATAGTAACGTTAGGTGTATATCTCAGTATTATATAATAACGTTAGGTGTATATCTCAGTATTATATAATAACGTTAGGTGTATATCTCGGTATTGTATAGTAACATTAGGTGTATATCTCGGTATTATATAGTAACGTTAGGTGTATATCTCAGTATTATATAGTAACGTTAGGCGTATATCTCAGTATTATATAGTAACGTTAGGTGTATATCTCAGTATTATATAGTAACGTTAGGTGTATATCTCGGTATTGTATAGTAACATTAGGTGTATATCTCAGTATTATATAGTATCGTTAGGTGTATATCTCAGTATTATATAGTAACGTTAGGTGTATATCTCAGTATTATATAGTAACGTTAGGCGTATATCTCAGTATTATATAGTAACGTTAGGTGTATATCTCAGTATTATATAGTAACGTTAGGTGTATATCTCGGTATTATATAGTAACGTTAGGTGTATATCTCAGTATTATATAGTAACGTTAGGTGTATATCTCGGTATTGTATAGTAACGTTAGGTGTATATCTCGGTATTATAATAGTAACGTTAGGTGTATATCTCAGTATTATATAGTAACGTTAGGTGTATATCTCGGTATTGTATAGTAACGTTAGGTGTATATCTCGGTATTATAATAGTAACGTTAGGTGTATATCTCAGTATTATATAGTCAACGTTAGGTGTATATCTCGGTATTATGTATAGTAACCGTTTAGGTGTATATTCTCGGTATTATAATAGTAACGTTAGGTGTATATCTCAGTATTATATAGTAACGTTAGGTGTATATCTCAGTATTATATAGTAACGTTAGGTGTATATCTCAGTATTGTATAGTAACGTTAGGTGTATATCTCGGTATTATATAGTAACGTTAGGTGTATATCTCAGTATTATATAGTAACGTTAGGTGTATATCTCAGTATTATATAGTAACGTTAGGTGTATATCTCAGTATTATATAGTAACGTTAGGTGTATATCTCGGTATTATATAGTAACGTTAGGTGTATATCTCAGTATTATATAGTAACGTTAGGTGTATATCTCAGTATTATATAGTAACGTTAGGTGTATATCTCAGTATTATATAGTAACGTTAGGTGTATATCTCAGTATTATATAGTAACGTTAGGTGTATATCTCAGTATTATATAGTAACGTTAGGCGTATATCT
Source organism: Hybognathus amarus (assembly GCA_030378365.1). Lineage (NCBI taxonomy): Eukaryota > Metazoa > Chordata > Actinopteri > Cypriniformes > Leuciscidae > Hybognathus > Hybognathus amarus. Next base: position 403,723 of record JAQIUQ010001272.1, on the reverse strand, counting down.
CAGTATTATATAGTAACGTTAGGTGTATATCTCAGTATTATATAGTAACGTTAGGCGTATATCTCAGTATTATATAGTAACGTTAGGTGTATATCTCAGTATTATATAGTAACGTTAGGTGTATATCTCAGTATTATATAGTAACGTTAGGTGTATATCTCAGTATTATATAGTAACGTTAGGCGTATATCTCAGTATTATATAGTAACGTTAGGCGTATATCTCAGTATTATATAGTAACGTTAGGCGTATATCTCAGTATTATATAGTAACGTTAGGCGTATATCTCAGTATTATATAGTAACGTTAGGCGTATATCTCAGTATTATATAGTAACGTTAGGTGTATATCTCAGTATTATATAGTAACGTTAGGTGTATATCTCAGTATTATATAGTAACGTTAGGTGTATATCTCAGTATTATATAGTAACGTTAGGCGTATATCTCAGTATTATATAGTAACGTTAGGTGTATATCTCAGTATTATATAGTAACGTTAGGTGTATATCTCAGTATTATATAGTAACGTTAGGTGTATATCTCAGTATTATATAGTAACGTTAGGTGTATATCTCAGTATTATATAGTAACGTTAGGTGTATATCTCAGTATTATATAGTAACGTTAGGTGTATATCTCAGTATTATATAGTAACGTTAGGTGTATATCTCAGTATTATATAGTAACGTTAGGTGTATATCTCAGTATTATATAGTAACGTTAGGTGTATATCTCAGTATTATATAGTAACGTTAGGTGTATATCTCAGTATTATATAGTAACGTTAGGTGTATATCTCGGTATTATATAGTAACGTTAGGTGTATATCTCGGTATTATATAGTAACGTTAGGTGTATATCTCGGTATTTATATAGTAACGTTAGGTGTATATTCTCGGTATTATATAGTAACGTTAGGTGTATATTCTCAGTATTATATAGTAACGTTAGGTGTATATCTCAGTATTATATAGTAACGTTAGGTGTATATCTCAGTATTATATAGTAACGTTAGGTGTATATCTCAGTATTATATAGTAACGTTAGGTGTATATCTCGGTATTATATAGTAACGTTAGGTGTATATCTCGGTATTATATAGTAACGTTAGGCGTATATCTCAGTATTATATAGTAACGTTAGGCGTATATCTCAGTATTATATAGTAACGTTAGGCGTATATCTCAGTATTATATAGTAACATTAGGCGTATATCTCAGTATTATATAGTAACGTTAGGCGTATATCTCAGTATTATATAGTAACGTTAGGCGTATATCTCAGTATTATATAGTAACGTTAGGCGTATATCTCAGTATTATATAGTAACGTTAGGCGTATATCTCAGTATTATATAGTAACGTTAGGCGTATATCTCAGTATTATATAGTAACGTTAGGCGTATATCTCAGTATTATATAATAACGTTAGGTGTATATCTCAGTATTATATAGTAATGTTAGGTGTATATCTCAGTATTATATAGTAACGTTAGGTGTATATCTCAGTATTATATAGTAACGTTAGGTGTATATCTCGGTATTATAATAGTAACGTTAGGTGTATATCTCAGTATTATATAGTAACGTTAGGTGTATATCTCAGTATTATATAGTAACGTTAGGTGTATATCTCAGTATTATATATAGTAACGTTAGGTGTATATCTCGGTATTATAATAGTAACGTTAGGTGTATATCTCGGTATTATATAGTAACGTTAGGTGTATATCTCGGTATTATATAGTAACGTTAGGTGTATTTCTCAGTATTATATAGTCGTTAGGTGTATATTCTCAGTATTATATAGTAACGTTAGGTGTATATCTCAGTATTATATATTAACGTTAGGTGTATATCTCAGTATTATATATTAACGTTAGGTGTATATCTCAGTATTATATAGTAACGTTAGGTGTATATCTCGGTATTATATAGTAACGTTAGGTGTATTTCTCAGTATTATATAGTAACGTTAGGTGTATATCTCAGTATTATATAGTAACGTTAGGTGTATATCTCGGTATTATATATTAACGTTAGGTGTATATCTCAGTATTATATATTAACGTTAGGTGTATATCTCGGTATTATACAGTAACGTTAGGTGTATATCTCGGTATTATAATAGTAACGTTAGGTGTGTATCTCGGTATTATATAGTAACGTTAGGTGTATATCTCGGTATTATATAGTAACGTTAGGCGTATATCTCGGTATTATATAGTAACGTTAGGCGTATATCTCGGTATTATATAGTAACGTTAGGCGTATATCTCAGTATTATATAGTAACGTTAGGCGTATATCTCAGTATTATATAGTAACGTTAGGCGTATATCTCAGTATCATATAGTAACGTTAGGTGTATATCTCAGTATTATATAGTAACATTAGGTGTATATCTCAGTATTATATAGTAACATTAGGTGTATATCTCAGTATTATATAGTAACGTTAGGCGTATATCTCAGTATTATATAGTAACGTTAGGTGTATATCTCAGTATTATATAGTAACGTTAGGTGTATATCTCAGTATTATATAGTAACGTTAGGCGTATATACTCAGTATTATATAGTAACGTTAGGTGTATATCTCGGTATTATAATAGTAACGTTAGGTGTATATCTCGGTATTATATAGTAACGTTAGGTGTATATCTCGGTATTATATAGTAACGTTAGGTGTATATCTCGGTATTATATAGTAACGTTAGGTGTATATCTCAGTATTATATAGTAACGTTAGGTGTATATCTCAGTATTATATAGTAACGTTAGGTGTATATCTCAGTATTATATATTAACGTTAGGTGTATATCTCAGTATTATATAGTAACGTTAGGTGTATATCTCGGTATTATATAGTAACGTTAGGCGTATATCTCGGTATTATATAGTAACGTTAGGCGTATATCTCAGTATTATATAGTAACGTTAGGCGTATATCTCAGTATTATATAGTAACGTTAGGCGTATATCTCAGTATTATATAGTAACGTTAGGCGTATATCTCAGTATTATATAGTAACGTTAGGCGTATATCTCAGTATTATATAGTAACGTTAGGCGTATATCTCAGTATTATATAGTAACGTTAGGCGTATATCTCAGTATTATATAGTAACGTTAGGCGTATATCTCAGTATTATATAGTATCGTTAGGCGTATATCTCAGTATTATATAATAACGTTAGGTGTATATCTCAGTATTATATAGTAATGTTAGGTGTATATCTCAGTATTATATAGTAACGTTAGGTGTATATCTCAGTATTATATAGTAACGTTAGGTGTATATCTCGGTATTATAATAGTAACGTTAGGTGTATATCTCAGTATTATATAGTAACGTTAGGTGTATATCTCAGTATTATATAGTAACGTTAGGTGTATATCTCAGTATTATATAGTAACGTTAGGTGTATATCTCGGTATTATAATAGTAACGTTAGGTGTATATCTCGGTATTATATAGTAACGTTAGGTGTATATCTCGGTATTATATAGTAACGTTAGGTGTATTTCTCAGTATTATATAGTAACGTTAGGTGTATATCTCAGTATTATATAGTAACGTTAGGTGTATATCTCAGTATTATATATTAACGTTAGGTGTATATCTCAGTATTATATATTAACGTTAGGTGTATATCTCAGTATTATATAGTAACGTTAGGTGTATATCTCGGTATTATATAGTAACGTTAGGTGTATTTCTCAGTATTATATAGTAACGTTAGGTGTATATCTCAGTATTATATAGTAACGTTAGGTGTATATCTCGGTATTATATATTAACGTTAGGTGTATATCTCAGTATTATATATTAACGTTAGGTGTATATCTCGGTATTATACAGTAACGTTAGGTGTATATCTCGGTATTATAATAGTAACGTTAGGTGTGTATCTCGGTATTATATAGTAACGTTAGGTGTATATCTCGGTATTATATAGTAACGTTAGGCGTATATCTCGGTATTATATAGTAACGTTAGGCGTATATCTCGGTATTATATAGTAACGTTAGGCGTATATCTCAGTATTATATAGTAACGTTAGGCGTATATCTCAGTATTATATAGTAACGTTAGGCGTATATCTCAGTATCATATAGTAACGTTAGGTGTATATCTCAGTATTATATAGTAACATTAGGTGTATATCTCAGTATTATATAGTAACATTAGGTGTATATCTCAGTATTATATAGTAACGTTAGGCGTATATCTCAGTATTATATAGTAACGTTAGGTGTATATCTCAGTATTATATAGTAACGTTAGGTGTATATCTCAGTATTATATAGTAACGTTAGGCGTATATCTCAGTATTATATAGTAACGTTAGGCGTATATCTCAGTATTATATAGTAACGTTAGGCGTATATCTCAGTATTATATAGTAACGTTAGGTGTATATCTCAGTATTATATAGTAACGTTAGGTGTATATCTCAGTATTATATAGTAACGTTAGGTGTATATCTCAGTATTATATAGTATCGTTAGGTGTATATCTCAGTATTATATAGTATCGTTAGGTGTATATCTCAGTATTATATAGTAACGTTAGGTGTATATCTCAGTATTATATAGTATCGTTAGGTGTATATCTCAGTATTATAATAGTAACGTTAGGTGTATATCTCAGTATTATATAGAACGTTAGGCGTATATCTCAGTATTATATAGTAACGTTAGGCGTATATCTCAGTATTATATAGTATCGTTAGGTGTATATCTCAGTATTATATAGTATCGTTAGGTGTATATCTCGGTATTATATAGTAACGTTAGGTGTATATCTCAGTATTATATAGTAACCTTAGGTGTATATCTCAGTATTATAATAATAACGTTAGGTGTATATCTCGGTATTATAATAGTAACGTTAGGTGTATATCTCGGTATTATATAGTAACGTTAGGTGTATATCTCGGTATTATATAGTATCGTTAGGTGTATATCTCGGTATTATATAGTAACGTTAGGTGTATATCTCGGTATTATATAGTAACGTTAGGCGTATATCTCAGTATTATATAGTATCGTTAGGTGTATATCTCAGTATTATATAGTAACATTAGGTGTATATCTCGGTATTATAATAATAACGTTAGGTGTATATCTCAGTATTATATAATAACGTTAGGTGTATATCTCAGTATTATAATAGTAAAGTTAGATGAAAATCAGCACGTGACAGAGGAAAAGTCCCGGATGAGTTTCTGCTTCCAGTGAGATTCTGAAGTGTGCATACGATGATACTAATATAATGCACTTTTAGCGGTCGTGGAGTAATTACGTCTTCATAATAGTGTGTGTGATTTGAGATGCAGCTCTCATTGTTGGAGTGACATCACTGACAGGAAGTTGTTTTGTCAGCTTCCTGTGTCTCGTGTGTCTCAGACGCCGAGGTATGAAAGCATCCCGTCTCGTCCAGGTGAATTAATGATCCGTGACCTTCCCTCAATTATGTCTCATTACCCCGCAGCCCCGAGGGATTCTGGGACACAATGGGAAGACATGAGAATTAAGAAAACGAATCCGTCTCACTCCACTCGCTGACACACAATGAGCGGCTCTGTTCAGCTCCTTCACTAGAGGAAATCAACACAACTATGATTACCATGGGATATAGTTATTGTTAACTAAAACATCTATTTAAAAAAAAATTGTTATTTTTGTTACTTGAAATTAAATAGGCCCTACGTTCATTGAAATATAATATTTAAAAAAAAAGCTTATTTGATTTTTAGTTAGAAGCAACATTTCTCATTTTTATTTAGTTGAAGGTGAAGTCACTAAAACTGAAATCAAATTAATAAACAGATGTTTTAAATACGCTGTAAAAAAATAATTTCATGATTTGTAATCACAACATTTTTTCTTTTGTCAAATCAACTTAAATCATTTATGTAGTTCAGATAACATAATATTTTTAGTTTGTGATGATTACATCAATCTCCTTCATTGTATCAACTCAATTTTTCCGTTTTAATTAACTTAAACTTTCAAGGCAACCAGGTTACTTCATTTTTTAAAGTTAAACCGACAATATTTTTTTACAGTGTAAAATAACATACAAAACTTAAAGTAAAATGGAGAATATGAAAACAAAAACTAATTCAAAATGTTAATAAATACTATAAAGTATATGAATTATACAAAATAACTGAAATGTGAACTAGTGTTATTTTTTTATTAAATCTTAGTAAGTTTTAGTAATTTTGTTGGTGTTTTGTAATTTTTAATAGTCTAATAATTTTTAATATGTATATAGCTATTACTTTTTATTTCAGTTTTAGTTTTTAGTTCTAAATTAAAATGAGAAAAGTTTGCATTTTAAATTTCAGTTGATGTTTGTTTCAAGTAACACATTTCTTTTTCATGCTTTTAGTTTACATGTTTTCTCTTTTTTTCTTCCAGTTTTTAGTTTCAAAACTACTGATAATTTTAAAAAAAATATTATTATTATTTTTTTGTTTTTGTTTTAAGTACCTGCTATTTCACTTGTGCCAGTTTGATATCTAATATATTTGATTTTTTATTTGTATTGAACAATATCAATTTACAAACCAGGTAAGGAACAATAATATGCATATGGAAATATAACCAAATAATTAAATCTCCAGTTGTATATCTAGCATTCATATTATGTTAATTAAGGTTTCTCCAATTTTTCCCAAGCCACTGTAAAAAATGCAGGGTTGTTTCAAAATACTGGACAAACCCAACCGTTTAAATGCTTAATTTATTGGTTGGGTTTGTCCATATTTAACCGTTTGTCCATATTTGACAGCATTTTTAATTATTTTTCATTTATCATTTATTTCAAGTGACAAAAATGTATTTTCATGCTTTTAGCTTCAGTTTTAGTTAATAGCCATATTTAAAACATGATTCTTTCTTGGTGGAAGTTACTGCAATTTAACTCATGGCAGTTTGACATCTTTCAAGTACCGGTATATGAATACAATATGTGTTAGAAAATATAATCATGTAAATCTCCATATCTGTCGTTTTGTGTATATTATGTTAATGTTTCTAAAAAAAATTCCCAAGCCACTCTGTTACAACCCATGTTTGGGTCAAAATATGGACATGTTTAATTTAACGGTTGGGTTTCTCCATATTTGACCCAACGTTTTTTTTTTTAGAGTGTATATTTGAGTCGGAAACTACGCTTTTTTCATCTTCAGAAATGTTGAGATCTTCTGACATGTTGTCAATCACGACCCCCCTCCTGCTCACCTGCGCTGCAACAATGACTTCAGGGCCTTTATTACCATCAATTACTGTAACCCAAGACTTCAGGCTCTCTCACACACACACACACACACACACACACACACGGGCCCCTCGTCTTGCTGCCATTAAGGGGCTGTGGACAATTATGTCAAATGTTAAATGGTAAAATGCCATCTAGATCCACGGGAAAGCAAACCTGCCATTTGAAGTCATTGTTTTCCCAGCTGAAATTGTTCATGCACACAAAAGCACGAGAGAAAACCTGTCGATATGAGATGAGATTTGTTAAGCCTGCAGGATTATAACAGGAATCTGTTTTTCGGACGGGTTTTAAGACGCTCTGGAGGTTTGATCTAATGGATGATATGAGGTCATAATTTCACAACGATATCTCTTCTGGTTATGGATTTATTACTCCTCGGTATGATCGTTAGACTGGTTTAAAAGGCTGTTTAAGGCATAAAGCCTGATTTCTAAATGGGTTTTTACACTTTTATTCATTATTATTAAGTATTATTATTATTATCTACATACCATTTAAAAGTTTCTTCTGCTCATCAAAGCTGCGTTTATTTGATCAAAAATACAGCAAAAAAGTGAAATATTATTCCAATGTAAAACAGCTGTTCTCTATGTGAATATACAGTAAAGTGTAATTTATTCCTGTGATCAAAGCTGAATTTTCAGCATCATTGCTCTAGTCTTCAGTGTCACATGACCCTTCAGAAATGAATGCATCCTTGCTGAATAAAAGTAGGCCTATTAAAGGGATAGTTCACTTTGAAAATAACTTTTGATGTTTTATCTTCCCTCAAGGGCATCCAAGATGTAGGTGTCTTTGTTTCCACAGTATTTTCAATTTTGATATTTTTTGGTCAAACCGTTCTTGTCTGTCAGTCATATAATGGAGGTCTATGGTCACCACCTCAAAGAGCATGCACAGAGAAGTCCCAATTAAACATGATTTAATGACTCGTAAATGTAAGTACACATTGATGGCCTAAGACACGAAACGAGCAGTTTGTGTGAGAAAACGAACAGTATTTATTTTGTTTTTACCTCGTGTAATCACAGTCACGTCCAAGTGATCTGAATCAGTTGTCCCACTGAACCGCGTCCAACGTTCAGCCGGAAGTGATCACTTACGTGTGTACGTCACTCATTGTTTTACACAGAGATTTTCGGAAGTTTTACCTTTCACTAAACATTTAGATATATTGAAATCGTCTTCCATTGCAATTCCGTATATCTTAATATGTTTAGATCTTCACAGTGAATGGTAAAACTTCCGAAATCTCTGTGTTGTATATTGAGTGACGTACACACGCGATCACTTCCGGTGGAACATTGGACATGGTTCAGTGGGATTATATGACTGACAGACAACACCGGTTTGATCTGAAAAATGTCAAAATTGAAAATACTGTGGAAACAAACACATCTTGGATTCCCTTGAGGTAGGCTAAGCTAAACCATATCAAAAATTAATTTCAAAGTGAGCTAATCCCTTTAAGGTAAACCTGCTTAAATATGTAATTTTGGTGATCAAGCAAAGATGAGTTTTAAGGGATAAAATGATTGACGAAGAAGGCAATACACATGAGATGCACTAGATGTATCTAAGAAAATTGTGAGAGACATAAGAAGATTGTCTTTCTTTCCACGCAGGATGCAGTGCAGTTATCACAGAAGAGTTTTCATGCGTTTCGTGAATATTGTTAATATCCCTTTAAGAAAATTAATTTCACTCGGCGCCATCTCTAAATCGCCTCATCCAATTTGTCACGCATTCATGAAAAATCATCGTGGATTAAAGAGGACACTGACAACACACCGACAGAGAAGGTTACTTACTTTTGATAAAACAAAATCTCAGCTTTCAAATTCTGTCAGTTTTATTACAAAATTCAAAGAATAAATACCGTTTTGGCGCTCTTAAAGGTGGCGTGACAGATCGCTTTAGCGGTTCGTAAACCGATCATCTCATCTCCTCTTTACAACACGTAACAGCAGCAAATAAACATCGATGAAGAACTAAAGAAGAAATGTTGAAAGATACAGAACAACTTATTTAAATCAATCATGTCTCATGTATTCGATCAATCCGTGTTTAAACCGCAGAAAGACGTCTATAAAACAGCTTGTGAGCAATGTCACATAAAGCTAATCGATATAGGCCTAACGTTACATAGCATGCTAGTTGGAAAATTGAGAGAAATATATGCTTTTTACATGTTTATCATATTTTTACTCCTATTTAATGAAGAAATAGTAGCATTTAACATTATTATAAAACCACACTGTGTTCATTTTATAAGAATGAGGGGTTTTTTTATTCAAAAGTTTTTTGGCCTTACTCTAATCTATGACCTGTGTTCCAAAACAATGACAAAATTTTAATTTAGAATAGAAACATTCCAACACTTCCACCAATTACAGATCAGTGATTTTGATGACAACACTCTGCCAATTTAAATTAAATCAGTTTCAATGAGGTAAGACAATTTATTTGAATTGGGTCAAATTAATTTATTGTGGTATATTTAACTTTATTAAATTTGTCATGACTGATTATTTTATGTTGGTCTAACTTATTTTTTTAACCAACTTATAAGGTTTAATTCATTTAAAGTAGTTCACTTTAAAAAAAAAACTTTGCTGATAATTTACTCACCCCCATGTCATCCAAGATGTCCATGTCATTCTTTCTTTAGTCGAAAAGAAATGAGGGTTTTTAGTTAAAACATTCCAGGATTTTTCTCCATATAATGGACTTCAATGGGAACTTTTTTTTTTATTAAATGAGCAATCGTTTCGCTTGATAAGACCCTTATTCATCGTCTGAAATCGTTTAAAGCCCTTTGAACAGTTTGCACTGAAACTCTCTTTTGGACATTGAACCGTTTGGACCCCATTGAAGTCCATTATATGGAGAAAAAAATTGGACATCTTGGATGACATGGGGGTGAGTAAATTATCAGCAAAAAGTTGTTTCAAAAGTGAACTACTCCTTTAAAGGCTTGTAATGACAATATTTTGAATGTTTTAATTTTTTATTTTTTTCTATTTGGTTAGTTTTAGTAATTTTTGTGTTTTTGTCATGTTTATGTATTATTTTTAAGTCTATTCGTTTTTATTTTACTTAGTTATTTTAGTACAAGTAAAAATTAATGGAAATGAGAATGTTGCCTTGGCAACTATTTGAAATAAAAAAAATGTTAATTTTTTTTATTTCAGTTAATGTTTATTTTATTTCAAGCAACAAAATGTTTTCTATTCATTCATTATTTGGTTTTCGTATATCTTTCCCTTTGCTAAAAAAAAACGTAAGAAGCTCATTTGAATGAATCAAACCGAATAAGAGGCAAAACCCATGGTTTGAGTGCATGTTGAGGCTTAATCCCATTGAAAGCGTGTCGATCCGGCTTTGATCCGAGTGTTTTCCGTGAGTGAAGCTCGCCTGACATCCGACTCCTGTGTTCATGTGTTCTGGTGTCTCAGACGTCTGTTCCTGTCAAAGGGCAGAAACTCAGATCTATAAAAGCAGATGGGGGGCCATTACTTCTAAAGCTGCTCTATCTTTGTTTCCGGCTTTGCACGTGATAAAATATTGATGGAAAAATAGAAATATTTTGCCTGCTGCTTAATGTTGTCCATCTGAGGGGGTTAATGACTGATGGAGACCCCCGATCTCATGTTACTGGAGCTTCACACGAACCCTGTGGAGCCGTCGGAGCGATCGATAGCTCTTTATCACACTGACGTTTGCTTTCAGAAACACTTCAGGCCTTCGTGCGCTTCCACTCGCGTTTGTCGGACGCTTAGAGCAGACGCTTTGTCATATAGCCTGAGCTAACCCTGAGTGATCAAAACTGTGCTGTCACACACTATCTGACTGATGATAATACAGTCAAACCAATATTTATCCACATCACATTATCACAGTTTAGAAAATACTAACGAAATATGGCCGTAATCAGTGGATATGTGACTGGTTTTGTCTGTCCTTCTGTTCGACTCTCACACATGAATTATGTTGAATGTCTGTTAAATTCAACTACACAATTAGATAATACCAGTTTAGCTCAACACACACACACACTCACTCTCTGACACACACTCACACACTCTCTGCACACACACACTCCCTCCCTCTCTCTCTCACTAAACCACCTAATAACCCTTTATTATATTATTATAACCCTTATTTATTTATATGATATTATTATAACCCTTTATTATATGATCTAACCCCAGGCTAAATGTATCGCACCATAGACCGAGTCCGTTGTATTATGATTGAAAGCAGTGTCAATAATGTCACAAATGTGATGTTCAGGTGTGTGTGTTTAAACGAGTGTTCACATTCGACACACTGATTCGCAGACTATATAGACTATTGTTTCTTATTCAAAAGCAGCCTAAAACATCTTCCCCTCCCCCGCCACTTTACCCCATCCCCATACAATAATTGATTAATTAATATGAAAAATATTATGAATATAATATAAGTATTTTTTTTAAATATTGTCCCCTCTTCACCCCCAATCCCTAAATAAATAAATAAAAAAAATATAAAAATTATGCAAAATAAACAAATAAATCTAACAAAAAGATTTAGTTAAAACTACCTAAAAATAAATACAGTACATATGAAAATAAGTTAATTAAATGAAAAAAAAATATATATATATATATATATATATATATATCAGGGCTTCTTTTGCTTAATATTGAGCATTATTATTAACAGTATTCAGATTCAGGCGAGTGTCTCTCTCAGGCTTCAGCTTGACCAATATATGCAGTTTCTCTCAGTGATGTTCAGGCCTGTTGTGTGTAATAAGTCGGGCGTCCCGCTGTCAATAATCGTCAATAATCTCACGCCATCAAGACATTTCATACAAAAACCATACGAATGTTTTCAAAATTGTGCATTTAATGTTTTATTTCGAACAATTTACTCCTGCTCCTTAATATCAACCATCACATCTGATTTCGGTAACCCTTTACAAGGTTCGATTAGTAAACATTATGATATTAAATAACAATGCGCAATACGAATTGTTACAGTATTGTTCATAAAAACACAACTGTTGGCTCATGTCAGCTCAGGCCCATTCAATAATATTAACAATGCATCAGTAAATGTTGAAATCAACAACCAGGAAAATTATTGTGACGCGTCACACAAACTGAAGAAAAGGGTTCCGACACTCGTTTTAATTTAATCATTTTAATTCATTTTATGCATAATTTGGTAACCCTTTACAATAAGGTTAATGCATTAACTAACATTTGTATGGTATTTATTCATCTTTATTAACGTTGGCTATTAAAAATCCAGCTGTTCATTGTGCACTGTAAAAATTAATATGCTTTATCTAATCAAACAAATTGTGGCAACAGATTACAAGCAATATTATTAATAATTAAATTTTCAAATTAATTCCTTAAAAGTTAATCATTTAAAATGAGTAAAACTTACAACAACAACCAAAAAAACATAAATTGAAGTCACCATTATGGTGATCGGTGTTTGTTTTAGGTTTGTTTTACAATTACGGTTTTCTCCTTCAGTGATTCTGCTTGTTAACAATATAAAATAAAGAGTTCTTAATTAATCGTTGATGTCTCTCTGTTAGTGAGATATTTTTGTTACATTTTAAAAATAGTCATTTTAAATGGTTAACTTTTAAGGAATAATTTGATTAATTTTTACTCAATTCTAATTTGCTCAATTTAATTAATAATATTGCTAGTAATCTGTTGCCACAATTCTATTGATTAGGCTAGATAAAGCATATTCATTTTTACAGTGTGTGTTCATGTGAGTTCACAGTGCATAAACTAATGTTAACAAATACAACCTTTGATTTTAATTACGTATTAGTAAATGTTGAACTTAATAACTGTTAACTAATGAACCTTATTGTAAAGTGTTACCAGTAATTTAAACATACTTTATTGAAACAACCAATTGAACATGAACGTATTAATACTTTTCTTCGTATATAGAACATTTTTGGCATAAAGTGTCTTTAAAATGTAGCCCTAGAGTTGTGTATAGAACGCACAGCATGATTATATGAATTCTAATGGATGTTTCTGTGAAGCTTTCAGGGAGAGAGCGTCTGATGTGTGCATATGTTTGAGAATGGTTTGCACAGAAAGCTTTCATGGCTCGTCCAGTTCCTCCCACATCGGTATAATCACTGGACGACGCTCAATGGGAATTGACAACAGAAGTCACTGGCTCTTAGAGCATGCTGGGAGAAGTGCACAAACAACTGCATTTACCTGTTATTACCTCACAGCCACCAATACAATGAACCACACACACACACACACACACACACACACACACACACACACAGGACAGGTGGAGGAGAATAAGAGCTGGAGAGGAAGAAAGAAGAAACGAGGGAGGGATGGTGTGTTGTGTGTGTGTGTGTGTGTGTGTGTTTTGGCGAACAGCAGGACGGGGTCAAAGCGTCCCAGCGGAAAAATAGAAACTGTAGAAAAACATCCGTAATTTTCACCGCAGGGTCTCTGTGTAATTGAGTCGCCGAGAGTGTCTAAACCAAGAGGAATCAAGTAAAGTGTCCGAGGTTACGAGAGAAGGAGCCGAAACGTGGACGATGACCACAGTGGGTTTTACTTGCTGTTAAAAGCCTTTGAAAGTTTCTTTGTCTTGCTTTTTTAATCAGTGTTGGTGGAGAATTTGGAGATCTACACATTTAATCGACACTCGTCGTGGTGAAAATCCAGCGTTTAATGTTGTGGTGTTTTTAATAACCTTTAAAGTGTTAGTTAACCCGAAAATGAAAAACTTGTGAATGTAAGTACACACTGATGGCCTAAGACACGAAACGAGCGGTTTGTGTGAGAAAACGAACAGTATTTATATCGTTTTTACCTCGTGTAATCACAGACACGTCGCCCTCGTGTCGTTCCAAGACCTTCGTTCATCTTCATAACACAAATGAAGATAGTTTTGATGAAATCCTTTGACGTCTGTTTAATGAACACTTTGAAGGCGCAGAAAAGTAGGAAATACATCGGTAAAATACACTGTAAAAAAAATCTTGTTGGTTTAACTTAAAAAATTAAGTAACCTGGTTGCCTTAATTTTAAGTTGATTGAACTGTAAAAAGTGAGTTAATACAATGAAGGAGATTAATTTAACCATCAGAAACTCAAAATAATAAGTTATCTGAACTTAATAAATTATTTAAGTTGATTTGACAGAAGAAAAATGTTGTAATCTTGAAAATATTTTTTTAACAGTTTCTACAGTGGCTCAACCGTAATTTTATGAAGCGACGACGAGTACATTTTGTGCACCAAAAAACAAAATATTGACATTATTCAGTCATTTCTTCTCTTCTGTGTCAGTCTGGGAATGATAGAGATGATGGAAATGACTAGAGAAAGTGTTTTAATCTCCATACTCTCCAGTGTAATTTATTCCTGTGATCAAAAGTAATAATGTTGAATAAAATTGAATAAAATAAATTGAATAAATAAAATAATGAGTAATAAAAAGTTCAGCTTGGGTCTAAATACATTTTAAAATACATTCAATCGTTAACAGTTGTTTTAAACTAATAATATTTCACTGTTTTACTGCACTCTAAAAAATGCTGGGTAGTTTTAACCCAATTTTGGGTGAAATATGGACAAACACAGTTATTGGGTTACATTTTTAAATTACATTTTTAACCCAATGGCTTGGTTTGTCCATATTTTACCCAAAATTGGGTTAAAACAACCCAGCATTTTTATATTGTGTATTTTTGATCAAATAAATGCAGCCTTGGTGAGCAGAAGAGACTCTTTGATATAAGTCTTAATATATAATTTATGCTTACAAGTAATTACAGTGCTAACCATAGTTTAACATAGTTATTAAAAGGATATTAAGTTTAAAAGAGGAAGTCGTTGAGTTTAGTTTATTTCCTTTGCGGGAGAGCAGTGGTTAAACAAATTCCCATTTTTATTGTAGTTTGATGGAAAATGTGGTAACGCAAGATTTCTTCATAATATTAGAGTTTAATATTAGATGGATGTGTGTGTTCACCGCTATCAAACGTAGTTTTCATGTATTGGTGAACTTTGCAGTTATGTTCCTGAAATCAAGGACATTGCGTGATAATTCTGCTTCAAGGCCAGAATCAAACATGTAGAGTTTGTAACATGAACGTGTGTGTGTGTGTGTGTGTGTGTGTGTGTGTGTGTGTGTGTGTGTGTGTGTGTGTGTGTGTGTGTGTGTGTGTGTGTGTGTGTGTGTGTGTGTGTGTGTCTCCAGATCTCACGGCTGTGGATTATGACACTAGGATTATGTATGCAGAAATGCAGGCACGGATATTTGATCAGCCCTTTGTGTCATACTCATAACTGCTTGCAGAAGAGCCATTACTGATGCACTTTTAGCCCTTGAGCACAAGCACACACAGCTGGAGATAGTGTGTGTGTGTGTGTGTGTGTGTGTGTGTGTTCGGCATCTGAGCACCAGATCAGGTCCTGTGCCGAATCTCAGTTTCAGTTGTCAGGTCATGAGTGTGTGTGTGTGTGTGTGTGTGTTGTCAGGTCATGAGCAGAACAGCAGAGATGAGACGCCTCGGGTCCACAGGTGAATGTAAAGCAATATCTTTATGAGCTGTTTTATTCTTCAAGAGGTCAACATGATTTTTCAGTCTGCATCTTTTATTGCTCATATGCAGCTGGAAATTACTTCTCTCTCTCTCTCTCTCTCTCTCTCTCTGTGTATATATATATATATATATATATATATATATATACATACATGTACCAAAAGTTTAGGGTCGGTAAGATTTTTTATGTTTTTAAAAGAAGTCTCTTCTGCTCACCAAGGCTGCAATTTTTTGATAAAAAATACACAAAAAACACAGTAATATTGTGAAATATTATTACAATTTAAAATGACTTTTTTTATGTTAATATATATTAAAATGTAATTTATTCCTCTGAAAAAAGCTGAATTTTCAGCATCATTACTCCAGTCTTCAGTGTCACATGATCCTTCACAAATCACTCTAATATGATGATTTTATGCTCCAAAAACATGTATGATTATTATCCATGTTGAAAACAGTTTTTTACATTTTTATTTCAGGATTCTTTGATGAATAGAAAGTTCAAAAGAACAGCTTTTATCTGAAATGGAAAGCTTTTGTTACATTAAACACTACCCTTTAAAAAGTTTGGGGTCAGTAAGAATTTGTATTTTATTTTTGGGGGAAATAAATAAGAAATCAATACTTCTATTCATCAAGGATGAGTTACATTGATCAAAAGTTACAGTAAAGACATTTATAATGTTAGAAAAGATTCTAATTAAATAAATGCTGTTCTTTTGAACTTTCTATTCATCAAAGAATCCTGAAATAAAAATGTAAAAAACTGGATAATAATCATACATGTTTTTGGAGCATAAAATCATCATATTAGAGTGATTTGTGAAGGATCATGTGACACTGAAGACTGGAGTAATGATGCTGAAAATTCAGCTTTTTTTCAGAGGAATAAATTACATTTTAATAAATATTAACATAAAAAAAGTCATTTTAAATTGACATAATATTTCACAATATTACTGTGTTTTTGTGTATTTTTTATAAAACAATTGCAGCCTTGGTGAGCAGAAGAGACTTCTTTTAAAAACATAAAAAATCTTACCGATCTTAAACTTTTGACCGGTAGTGAGTGTGTGTGTGTATATATATATAGTATATACATACAGTAGTCAACATTGAAGTGGATCAAATTGATTATATAGACACACACACACACATGTACTCTCACCTAAAGGAATATTGGGAACTCTGTTCAGTTTCTCATTGATGCAATTATCTAATCAAACAATCACATGGCAGTTGCTTCAATGCATTCAGGAGAAGACAATCTCCTGAACTCCAAACTGAATGTCAGAATGGGAACGAAAGGGGATTTAAGCAATTTTGACAATAAGTCAGCAGACAACAGCAGAAGACCCCACCGGGTACCACTCGTCTCCACTACAAACAGGAAAAAGAGGCGACAATTTGCAAGAGACAATTTGCAAGAGTTGTTGCCTTAAAAACATTAAGGCAACAACTGAACTTTTTGATGTTGATTTGGGGAATTTTTTAAGTGTTTGCAGCTGGAATTGGCAAAAAAAAAAAAAAAAGCTTGTTAAAAAATAAGAAATAGAAATAACTTCCATGCAGTTTATGCTTAAAAACAGTCACCCCTGGTTTGCTTAGTTGGAGACACTTAGGGCCCTATAAAATCCGTTTTATTTTTTCCCAAATTCCATTTTATTTTTTCCCAAATTCCGTTTTTCCGTTTTAATTTTTGCAAATTCCGTTTTTTCCGTTTTAATTTTTGGGAATTCATTTTTTTTACCCTTTACTGTTATTTTAGTTGTAAAAAGAGTGTGCTTTTTATTCCGTGATCGCAGAAATTATAGGGCCCTAGACACTTAATATTCAACAAAATGAGGCTGATCTGCTGTCCGGACGCATCACAGTTTTTTTCTTTATACATGAATAGAACTAATTTAATGATCGATGAACTTCAGTTGTTGAACATTATTTCTGATCTGAGATTTCACACTCCCGCCTGTCACTCATTCGGCCGACGAGCCCAGTTTGCATAAGCAGGTCTGAAATTGATGGCAATCTTGCAGTTGTGACGCCCACAGTTCCTGCCAGATGTTCTCAGACGCTTCCACATGTGTCGAACGACTTCATCATAACCATAAACATGATCCAGTGCTGGACCAAAGCAAATGTGCTGAAGAATTGTGATATATGACACCTTTCCTCATAGTTCTTCATTGATTCACCTATTAATTGGTCAATTAATAATAATTTACCTAGTTGCATGAAGATTTCATGATGCGATGGAATATGTCTTTGCCATTTTTAATTTTTTTGTTTGTTTACCTTATAGTTAAAGTTAAGGTAGGTCACAGTAATACATATTAGCACTGATATAAAATTATAAAATTTAAATTGACTAAATGCATGTGATGTCTGGACAAGTGAAGTTTTTTGAAATTCCAGCACTACCAAATAATACACACACACACTTGAACCATATTTTATATATTAAAAAAGTATGTTATACACACACGTTATATATTTAAAAGTTTTATGTTATACACAAACACACACATATTAAATGTGTAACTTCTTAATGTTAAATATATACACAAACATATATTTAACATTTTTGTGTTATATATACATACACCAATATATTAGCCTATATATTTGATATAACATATTACAATGCCATTTTTATGTTATATACACAGACTATACACACCTGAAATACACAAATATTATTTTATGTAAAAAAAATTTTACTTATCATATAACATATATATTTACAAATTGTTATATATATATATATATATATATATATATATATATATATATATATATATATATATATATATATATATATATATATATATATATATATATATATATTATACTTTGATAGGATACAATAATTCAAAGGGCTTTACGAAAAATATGGAAAACAGCAGTCACAAAAACCTTAGTAGATTAATAAATTAATTAAAATGAAGTGAAGATGTACAATAAATAAAATACTTGCTAAGGACTAAATGATCAAGTGTGAACAAAAAAGCAATAAAATGAACTCTTGCAGCGCTGTTAGAACCACGTGTGTGAAATCTCGCAGAGTCTCGTCTCCGTCTACAGTCTCGCGTTGTTCCGTCGAGCTGTTTCCTGTTCCGGGGTCGGTCGTGTACGCCGTGTGTGTGTTTATGCGCTTGTGTGTGTGTGAGAGTGTGTGTGATGATGATGATGGCGGAGCTGGTGCAGGGACAGGCCTCGGTGGCTCAGGCCGGGATGAAGGCTGACGGATTCACGGACCCGTTTCACCGCGCGCGACAGGTACACACGCCAGCATGTGTGTGTAGACGACCGCACGCGTCTGTGTGTGTTTGTGTGTGTTAAATGAGTGCTCGTTTGGCGTGAGTGTGTGTGTGTGTAGCCTGTTAGCTGCTAGTGCTGGATGAGCTTTTAAACTCCAGCACACACACACTCACACTCCCTCACACAGATTAAGGCCACAACCCAACAACTAAAACACAATTTACACGCGGAAGAACCAAACACAACTGAACGCTGCCAACACTGACAACAACTTTATTGCGATCCACTCGATCAGAAACTACAGGAACAAACTGATACAACCTGTTGTTGTCATGCACACGTTTTAAAACTTCCTTGGACTCACGCGAACAGATGCGCGACAAACTCTCGCGCTGCGCGACACGACGGAAAGTGCGCAGTGTGAAGTTTGTTGTGCACGTTGACACTTGTGCTAAGCGCGCGCACACACACACACACTCCACACACTCGTGTAGTGAATCCACACCGATGATCATGTGCTCCGGGCAGTTTTAGGACTGAAGAAAAACTTCAACTGTCAGTGTGTGTATGTGTGTTGCACACTGTAAGGGTTTGTGTCCTTCAGAGCAGCGTGGCCTTGTGCTTCTGCTCACAATACTACTAATCCTCATTTTACCTTTACTTACAGCAGTGCATGTTCTATATCTGCTCATATTAGCACTTTCATTAGTCATAATCTTCATTTTACCGTTCCAAATATCATTGCATGTAGTGTATCGGTTAATATTAGCACATTTAATAATTATAATCTTTATTTTACAATGTGTGTATATATATATATAGATATATATATAGTACTGCATGGTGTATATTTGTTCGCACATTTATTAATCATAATCTTTTACCATTGTGTTGATCGTTGCATGTAATATATCTGCTCATATGAGCACTTTTAATCATATTCTTCTTTTTTTATTAAATTACATATAGTTTTGCATGTAGTATATCTGCTCATATGGGTGCTTTTAAAAATCTATCTTAATTTGACCATTATATGTAGTATTGCATGTAATATATCTGCTCATATTAGCACTTTTGATTATGATGATGTTCATTTTACCATGATATGTAGTATAAATGCACATATGTGCACTTTTAATAATCATAATCCTCATTTTACCATTAAATATAGTTTTGCATGTAGTATATCTGCTCAACTGAGCACTTTTAATAATCAATCTTCATTTTTTTCAGTTAATATAGCCTTTTTTACATGTAGTATATCTGCTCATATGGGCATTTTTAATAATCATAATCTTAATTTTTTTTAAATTACATATAGTTTGGCATCTGTTCATATTAACCCTTTTATAATCATAATCTTAATTTTACCATTAAAGGGATACTCCACCCAAAAATGAAAATCATTTATTCGACCTCAAGTTGTCGCAAACCTATATGACTTTCTTCTGATGAACACAAATTAAGATTTAGAAAACGATTGGAACTTTGGCAGTATTTTCTTTTTCTACTACGGAAGTCAATGGTGCCAAAGTTCTAATCGTTCTTCTAAATATCTTACTTTGTGTTCATCAGAAGGAAAACTCATACAGAGTTGCGACAACTTGAGTGCGAGTAAATGACCGAATTCTCTTTTTTGGTTGGAGTATCCCTTTAAATATGGTTTTGCATGTAGTATATCTGCTCATATGAGCACTTTTAATAATCATAATCTTCATTTTACCATTAAATGTTGCATTGCATGCTCATATGAGCGCTTTGCTACTCCGTATCTCCAGCCAGCAGTGGTGTATCTCGCAGTGGTGTGTGTGAGCGCAGCTGTCGTGACGCGCGTCAGTGTTGCAGAGACACGCGTGAGCTGTGAACATGAGACGGGTCACTCATGCATGCATGTGCCCGCGCCACGTTTGCATAACACGAAAAACCAGCCGTGAGCGCAAAACCTGCATGAATATTCTGTTATTTGTGCTCGTTTGTGACTGCATGTGCAGCTGAGGCGCTCTGGCCTATGCCGGTGTGAAGCCCTTCAGGAGAGGTCCGGCTCTGAACACCTGCAGGACCTCAGAGAAGTCTCCTGAGTTAGGAGGCGCCTGACGGATCAATACTCACTATAACATCGAGATAGAGACGCTTAACTTTAATATCTTTATTAGTTCTGCGTTTAAAGGCCCCTGAAATCAAAATATATGTTTTACGTATGAATGTTAGCCTTAAAGGGTTCGTTCACCCAAAAATGAAAACGAGACTTTAAGAGATTTCCACGACGCATGCGCGAGAACTGAACTGAAGTAGTTAGATCGTAATTCTCGCGCATGCGTCGTGGAAATCTATCCAAGTCTCGTTTCAGGCCAACAAGGAAGAAAAGGAATAGTTGAATAAAGTTTGTTTTTTCACACAAAAAGTATTCTCGTCGCTTGATAAACTTATAGTTGAGCCACTGTAGGCACATGGAATATTTAAACGTTTTCTTCATTGACCCTCTTGTCCCTAAAGAGCCTATGTGGTAGTGATATAGCTCTCAAATTTAATCAAAAATATCTTAATTTTTGTTCCGGAAAATGAACGAAGGTCTTACGGGGTTGGCACAGCATGGGGGTGAGTAATTAATAACTTTAAGGCCCTATAAAATCCGTTTTATTTTTTCCCAAATTCCGTTTTTTCCGTTTTAATTTTTGCAAATTCCGTTTTTTCCGTTTTAATTTTTGGGAATTCATTTTTTTTTATCCTTTACTGTTATTTTAGTTGTAAAAAGAGTGTGCTTTTTATTTCGTGATCGCAGAAATTATAGGGCCCTATGACTTAATTTTTGGGTGAACTAACCCTTTAAGGTGATGAATGAGCTCCAAAACAATGAACGATAGTTGCATTAGCCCCTTTTCCACCAAAGCATTTTGAGAGCCGGCTCGGAAGCCGGTGCCTGTGCGCAAACCAGTTCTTTGTGTTGAACCGGTTAAGAACTGGTTCCAAAGCGGCCCCAACTCTTTGCTGGACTGGAACCGTTCTTTTACCCCGTCATGCTTACGTCGGGGGCTGGGGCGGGTTTAGATGTGTTCTAGACATCTTTTCTGACCATAATAAAGGATCACAAAGCCAAGAGAAACATTTGCAGAAACACGACGGAGTCCGCCTTTGTAATTGTTATGCTTGAAGTTAACGCAAGCGTTTCTATTTTTTTCCCTATTTTTTTTTTATTGAAGACGTTATAGACACAAGACAGGGGTACATAATTTATCAGAAAAGATTACATATCAAACTAAAATATTAAGACTTACACATCTCGATTGTTTTTAAAGACTTCTTGGTACACGAGTTAGAGATAATCCCGAAGTAATGTTGTACTTGCAAGCGTTTCTAGCTAAGACGTATGGCGGCGTAAACAGTGACGTAACAGCGCTCGTTCCCTGGGCGCTCTAGTCAGTGGAAAAACAAACAGGTTCTGAAGCGGTTCGCAAGTTGAACCAACTTTGAACCAGCACCAGTTCTGAACCAGTTCTTTTTTTGGTGGAAAAAGGTAATTTAGGAGATTTAATCATTCAAAACTTCAGTCTGTCACTTACGCTAAAATGATCATGGATTTATGACATCACCGCTTCTCATCACATCCATCCAATCAAATGCGCTATAGAATCTGAAGCTCCGCCCCCTATCCTGTAAAGCGAGCGTTGACCCATCGCAAAGCTAAATGTGTTTGGTTTTTCAAACGCTCAAGTTTTATTATGTTTTTATTATGGGTTAAGATTAAGGTTTTCACAGTCGGTAAACCGTTTCATAGTTCCTATAACTATTGGCGTAAGTTCCCGGATGGATGTGGGCGTGTTTGCTCTGATTGTAGTTGGAGGAACTCCTTTACTCCTCCTCCAGAGTTGCTCTACACTAACTCTCGCTCCTCCCCTATAGAGCTGCTGTAGCTCCGCCCCTATAGAGCTGCTGTAGCTCCTCCCCTATAGAGCTGCTGTAGCTCCTCCCCTATAGAGCTGCTGTAGCTCCGCCCCTATAGAGCTGCTGTAGCTCCACCCCTATAGAGCTGCTGTAGCTCCGCCCCTATAGAGCTGCTGTAGCTCCTCCCCTATAGAGCTGCTGTAGCTCCGCCCCTATAGAGCTGCTGTAGCTCCGCCCCTATAGAGCTGCTGTAGCTCCACCCCTATAGAGCTGCTGTAGCTCCGCCCCTATAGAGCTGCTGTAGCTCCGCCCCTATAGAGCTGCTGTAGCTCCTCCCCTATAGAGCTGCTGTAGCTCCACCCCTATAGAGCTGCTGTAGCTCCGCCCCTATAGAGCTGCTGTAGCTCCTCCCTATAGAGCTGCTGTAGCTCCGCCCCTATAGAGCTGCTGTAGCTCCGCCCCTATAGAGCTGCTGTAGCTCCACCTCTGTAGAGCTGCTGTAGCTCCGCCCCTACAGAGCTGCTGTAGCTCCGCCCCTTTCAGTGCTCGTTGTCTTGTGTCTTCCGGTCTGTGTTTTCGCAGCGATCTTGCGTATTAATGAATGAACGCGCGTTTTAAAATCTTCCCGGTCGACTGACATTTAAGACTTCTGCTTTAAACATTACAAACTTTCGTTAACTCTACATTATCCACTTCAGAAGCTAATTACTGCTGGATTGCTCCTCGCTGATTGGCCGAACGCACCAGACACCCGCCATTTTAAAAAGGCTATTTAGTCTATATATTTACTCCAGAAACTAACTCTCCGAACATCTAAAACAGTGATAGATGAAGCTCTCAATCTTTACGCTGAGAGAAAACAACACGAAACATGATTGTGTGTTTCTGCTCAGCAACACTGGACATCAACACACACACACAAACGCTAATAACTCTATTACTGTCGACTTTCTGTGTAACAGTGCTCTCTAATAACGTATTAGACAGATATCTAGACAGCGCCGTCAAAATGAGCCTAACCCTGCTGTCAAGCACAACTGTCTGTCTGTAAGGTAAACGCTATTGGCTGTTTGAAAAGGGGGAGGAGCCATTCAATATGTCCCGCCTTCTCTTCCTGTTTCAGTGGAACTTTAAACTGCATTCGTTAGTCATAATTCACAAAAATCGGTCAAATCGGGCTTTCAGAGGCAAGCTAGGAAATCGGGTCACGTTTTTAAGTTTTGGCGGCAATTAATGCAGGAAAATTTTATTTTTTTGTTGCTGTTGTTTCTTAGTCACTCGATTTTATAGCAGTTACAGGGTTATTTTAGTATCTTTGAAACGCTATTATAGTTTTTTCTTTTTTATATTCTTATCGGTTACATTTCAAGTTTTATAACGATTTAGTATTTTTGTATATTTAATTTTTTTTATATAGTTCTATTTTTTCATAAACTTATTTCAGTTTGTTTATTTTAGTATATCAAGTTAAACTAGAAAAAAAAGATTTATTAGCAATTAGCTCAAATAAAATGCGTTTTTTTATATGTTAATTCAGTAAACGTTTATTTGATTTCGGGGCAATTTTTTTAATGGTTTTCGTTGTAGTCAACTATAGCAACCCTGTTCCTTATTTCTGTCTAATAATAAAATGATTTAGCTTTTTTCTCATTATTGTTCTGTGGTAGTTGATGGTGTAAGAGCAGTTTTGGCCTCCATGTCGTGGTCACATGACCCTGTACACACACGGACACCTGTGGCCAGTCGTAAGTTTTCCTGGAGTGTGTATCCGCCCTCGTGTTCAGAGACCGTGCTTTAGCTTTTATCAACTCGCTGTGGAAGAAATAGACCCTGGCTCACGTCCAGAATCACAGGCCCGGTTCTCAAAACACACACCGGTTCTCAGAACACACACCGGTTCTGCGTCACACTCGTCCTTTTTTTGCGTCACAGTCGTCCTGCGATAGAGACGAGCACTTGATTTGGGATGACATGATGGTGAACGTTAAATTAAAGCTGCAAAATTATTAATTATGTAGCAAAAAAGATAAAATCAGCGTGCTTTTGATTAAACCGTGTACTAATTCTGAATCATGAATCATGAATAGGTAAATGTTTTTTTTATATATATATATATATATATATATATATATATACACACACACAAACGCATGCATGCATATACACATACATGCATGCATACGCGCACACACACACACACACACACACACACACACACACACACACACACACACACACACACAGGGTTTCTGTGGGTCTTAAAGTTTAATTAGGGTTTAAAAAGATCTCAAATCGGAGCCACCGCCACGACATTAAATGTTGCATGCATTGCAAAAGTGAATATCTTCCTCAGTATTTTATTATCTTTAAATCAATAAACATTTACTTGAGATGCAGATGTAAAACGAAGACTTTTGATCAGTTTCACAGAAAACAAGACTTTTTTTGCATCTCAAGTAAATGCGTCTTGTTTGCAATGCAAAAACGACACAGATATTGAGGAAGAATGCAACTTTTTTTAAACTCTGAAGTGTTTCTAATGCAACATGTGTTTCTCCTATATATACATGCATATGAGACAGTGTACGCTTCCATGCATTCCTTAATTTTCTTTACTGTACCTTCAGAAAAGCCTGCACACACACACCTTATATTTCAACAACAGAAAAAGCAGTGCAGTGCAATTACAGTTTTTCTTCTTTGTGCATTGCATGTATATTTTATTGGTGCCGTCGTCTGTTTACGGCCTGATTTATCAGCGTGTCCCAGCTCTTTATCTGTAGTTTGCCCTCCACATGAAGCCAGTGCTGGTGTGTGTTTGATTTGTGATGACGTGCTTGTGAACATGTTGCATAATCGGGTCCAATGACAGCTGTCGTGTTTTTGAAACCCGTGTCGAAAACCATCAAACGGGTCGTGTTGATTATCCTGAAGGAAAGTCCGTAATCGCGCGATGACTTTTACATAGATGTGTCGGACGTGTTGCATCATGGGTAATTAATGACCTACACCGAGTTCACTCGTTGCGTGTGTGTGAACGGGCGTCCCTGTAAGACGCTGCGAGTGGGCAACAAGTGTCCAGTGTTTCGCACACTTGAGTTCCTGTTTACTGACTCCTGCGTTTCACTGGAGACTCTGCCTTCGCTCGCTCGTTTATCCAGGCTCTCGCATAGCTCGCATTCCTTCCCAGCATTCCCTAGAAAGAGGGTTTAGCTGGAGGGAAAGGTGGAGACGGCCTCTCTCTCTTTCTACCCACTCAAGTCTTTCTCCTCAAAATGGCCTCTTGCTTTAAGTTTAACGGTGCTTTTCTTGCATGCAGTGGCGTATTAACCGGCTTTAACTCCAGAATTCAGTTTTTTGTTCTTAATAATCTGGACATTTACGTTTAGTGTAACTCTAACTCTTCGGTGACTCAAACACTCGAGTTTATGTAATGTTCAGCTGTCTATGTCTGAAATCATCTACTTGCATTTTCAACAAATTTCAAAACTAGCTTTTGTCCTGTGAATGAAATGTCGTAAAGCGCTGGTGACGTGCTGTGATATTTCCCAGTTCAGAAACGCTGTGTGAAACGTTATAAAGCACATTTCATTCATAGTGTTTCAACTACATGCAATGTGATCTGTTGGATGGATGTACATGACCTCTTAGATTGTGCTTGCATACAAACATACATTATGAAGTGTTCATAAAAGCATCGCATTTAGAATTTATTGGAATATTCCTGTTGGTAATACAGGTTTATATCATTCGTATATATTTCAACACAAAAAATATAGCTTTTTGCATTGATTGCATTTATACTTCATTACTGTACTCCTGTTGGTAATAGTGATTTTTAAATGAATGCTTTAAAATAATATTTGTTTAGCAAGAATGATCGAATTACTTCTTTTTGTTTCATTTGCATAAAAAAATTGTAATGTAATATGCAAATTCAATTTAAATTTTTTCGTGATGATTCAATATAAATGCAGTTAATCACATAATGCAAAAAGCGACTATATATTACATTTATTTGTATAGCACTTCACAATACACATTATTTTAAAGCAGCTTTACAGAAATGCATGAGTCGACATTACAATTTAGTGATTTGTTATCAGAGGAAACTAAGTTATGTATTTCAGAAATTTACATATACACAATCACAGTTAGCGAAAAATTTATTAATTTAAACGATGTAATAATTAAAGGCAGAAACAATGAGCTCATCGAAGTGATGAATACTAACTGATTATGACATTTAGAAAAATTTATCATTGGTGCATGTTGATTCAGTTTAAATGAACAATTTATATATATACATGTAAAAGTGTCTATTTTGCTTTTATTAATTAGTTTATTTTTGAATTGCGTGTATATTTCATTGCTATACTGCTGTTGGTAATAGTTTGTATGTTTGCATTTCATAAATTAAAAAAAAAAGCTCAAAAAAAAATAAATATATATATATATATATATATAACTTTTGCATTTTATTTATATATTTGAATAGCCTTTGTGTCATTGCTTTACTCCATGTAATCCAGTGACTGTAAAATAATGCAAACCTTTTTTTTGTTTAAATCCTCATGTTTGCAGTTTCAACAAAAATAGTAATCCAATGCAGAAAAAAAAATATATATATATATATTTTTTATTTTTAATACCACTTATTTCATAGCTTTACTCCTATTGGTAATACAGTGACTGTAAAATATTGAATAACTCATGCTTTTGCTTAAATTGTCATGTTTGCTTTTATCAATCATATATGCATCAACAAAAATTGCAATCCAATGCAAAAAAAGTGAATTTTTTTGCATTTATTTATTATTCTTATATTTCATAGTTCCTCCTGTTGGTGTCCCAGTGACTGTAATAACTGTGTAAGTGTGTGTTTGTCTCTCTGACGTCCTCTAGATTGCTAAGATGAGTGGAGAGCAGATTCCCCATCTGAACAACTCGTCCCCGGTGGTCGACGCTTCGCTGTACGGCTACGGCGGGCAGAAACGCTCTCTGGACGAGGGAGGTAAGAAGCGTCAGTGCTGCTGATCTGAGATCTGAGTGTAGTCTCAGTGCTGCAGACTGTAATGGGACACACGTGAAATCAATGCAGGACTTTATGAAGCGTTGCCCTTTGACAGTGTTGTTCTGCACGAGGCATTGATCGCTGTTTCTGTTCTTGAACTGCTTGCGAAAGAGGCACAAACGGCACGAGTGAGTCCTTCAGGAAGTGAAACCTGTTTCTGTGGCTTGCAGATTTGTGTCGAGCGCTGGAGGCCTGAACACTTGAGACTAAAACACACACACACTTTAAAAATAGTCGACCCAATCAATGCATGATGGTTAAACTACGCTAAAGTTTATTTATTTATTTTTTTAATTGCTCTTGGCTGTTACTCAACTTTTACTTAAAGCATGGTTACATTTTATTTTAAGGTGTCATTGTTAGTTTAATTATGTATTGAAGTACTTGCAGGTGAAACTGGAAAAATGAGAATATGGTGCAAAAGTTAATTTATTTCCGTAATTCAAATTAAAAGGTGAAACTAATATATTATATAGACTCATTACATGCAAAGTGAGATATTTCAAGCCTTTATTTGTTATAATGTTGATGATTATGGATTACAGATAGGAAAACCCCAAATTCAAAATTAGAATATTGTGAAAATTTTTCAGATCTTTAATCCATAATCACATTATAACAAATAAAGGCTTGAAATATCTCGCAAGTAATAAGTCTATATAATATATTAGTTTCACCTTTTAAATTGAATTACTGAAATAAATTAACTTTTGCACCATATTCTCATTTTTCCAGTGTCACCTGTAAGCAATATTAATTCACTACATGTACTTACTATAGGGTTAGGCTGGATTAGGATTTGGTAGAAGGTTAGTTGCATGTAATTATGCATATTTTACTGTTTTATCTAACAAGGACACTGTAAAATAGTGTTACCTAATGCATTGTAATGCACCTTATAATGCATTGAATGATATCATGAATAATAGTAACCACAGTTATAGTACATTATATATAACCTTTATCTATGCATTGAACACACCTTAACCCTCTGGTGCTGTACGGTCATTTCTGAGCAAATTAATATTTGTTTTTTTTACTTTATCCGACTGATACGAAACTTGGTTTTCGTAAGGTGTTTGCACTTGCTGTGTGAACGCGCACAAAAAAAGTAATGTATATGATTCGAAAAGTTGAAATTTACCTTAAACACTTGTGCTATTCATGGAAGTGAGTTTCCTCTAGTGGAAGCGTTCGGTACTGCGGCCGAACACACTCGCACTGAACGCTCGTTTACTGAGAGATCGATCTCAAATTTGAAGCACAGCTTGGCTTTGATTTTTCTCACATGTTAAGGGTAAAAAAGGAGTGTTTTGGGTCGTATAAAAATTAAATATGTTTTTGCACTTTAATCATTTTCCGAAGCGTCTCGCAAACACCTGGGAACACCAAAACTACTGCGTTTCGTCTGACGCTCTGAGACTCATGTTTTCTTGAACACATGGGATGGAAACGCTGCTTTATTCGCAAATGTTTTATGCGATATTCCAAAGTTAAATTCACAACTTTGGATGGAAACGGAGCTGATGCAATGAATTATGCTAGTGTAGTTGATAAATGTATGTTACTTGATATAATGTCCTTGGGTTTGGTGTCATTTTTGTCTGAGAGATGATATTCTGTGTATTTATCCGTAATTAATACTTATTCTTTTTCTTTTCCTTCATCTAAGTGGCGAACCAGCTCGGTGCAATGGTACATGGTACAAGGTGTGCGCTGTAATTCATGAAAACTATTATGTCTCTTCTACAATAATCCGAGGTTAATATTTATGATCTGCGTATGTTTGTTTCAGGGCTATAATAACAGAAGACTACAAAGTGCCTGATAAGATGGTGGGATTCAGTAAGTACTGAAGATCTGAATAAAACTGTTTTTCTGATAGATAATGTTCATATTTTGGCTTTATAATCAAATGGGTTTGCAAATATTGAATGCAATTCGAATTTTGCCCTTTTATTTAATTGTTTGTGGAGGAATCATCAAAAAAATTACATTTGTGACAGATTTGTATTGATCAAGCTCTATGCACATTTTTTTTAGATATAATTAATTTCTTCTGTTCTGTTTGACATTTGCTTCTGTTGATGTTCTTTATGTATATGTGGTTTGACCATTGAAAAACGTGTGTCCGTCGTCTTCTGTCAGGAACAGCATGTGTACGGGTTTAGTCCAAACACAAATTGAGCTCTTTGTCTTTATTGTGTGTCAGTAATCGGTCGGAGTGGCGACAGATCACAAGAATTCAGCTGGAATCAAACTGCAAGATCCAGATCGCTGCCGAGTGGGTTAATCTGACTCCAGTTCTTCATATTCAGAGCTCTGTGTCCTTTATTTATTTATATATATATTATATATATATATGTGTGTGTGTGTGTGTGTGTGTGTGTTTTTTTGTATATATATGTATATATATATGATCAAATGGGTTTGCAAATATCAAATGCAATTTGAATTTTGCCCTTTTATTTAATTGTTTGTGGAAGAATCATCAAAAAAATACATTTGTGACAGAAAAAAAAATATATATATATTATAATTGTGCTTTTTGTTTTGTTGGTTTGGTTTTGTTATTTTTTTGGTTATATACTGTCTTTTTTTTAAATATTGCTGTTTAGGATTAATTTATTTTTGTTTTAGATTTCTTGTTTATATTCCAGTTAATTATTTTAGTGCTTCAACTTATTTCAGTTTCAAATTTTCATTTTGTTTTTTTCAGCTACTACTAGCTTTATTACAATGAACACATTTTTTGTATAGTTTTAGTTGTCAATAATAACCGCGATCCAAAGACAAAAGAATCTCTGAAGCTTTAAGGCGCTAGTGAAACTTTACTCATGTAATAAACATTTGATGGCCACAAGAGATTGGAAATCTAGGCAGAAGCGGTTTGTGATGCTGGTGCCGAAGCGCGCTGTTTTCGTTTTTGTTTATAATTGTGTGTGTGTGTGTGTTCTCTCCCACAGACAGTGGAGGGATGATGGACAGGCCTTGCACCCTGACTGGGACCCCAGGAGAGTATCGAGTAAGAGTTCTCTGCCCTTAACAATAATACCTTTATTTTCTTATTTTGTATCTTTGTGCCGTGACCATAGCCTTAGATGCTGACTCATTGATTAACTCTATCTATGGTCCATCAGGCAAGCGAAGAGGTTGTTGGGGCAGATTGTGGACCGGTGTCGGAACGGCCGGGCTTCCACAGTCAGATGGACGGGAACAGCGCAGTCCAGGAGATCCTCATCCCGGCCAGTAAAGTTGGCCTGGTCATCGGGAAAGGAGGTGACACCATCAAACAACTTCAGGTCGGGTGGAAATTAGGCCATGCCTCGGATTACAGACATTGACATGAAATTTGTGAATTCGCCTTTCCCCATGAGTGTTGTGTTGTACATTTATATCAAATTATGTTGTTAAGCAACTAAATTAAATAAGTGTACTTTGTGTGCCCACAGGAGAGGACAGGAGTGAAGATGATCATGATTCAGGACGACCCGATGCCCACTGGATCAGACAAACCCTTGAGAATCACTGGAGACCCTTATAAAGTTCAGGTTCGTCTCTTTAGTAACATTAAAACACTGGCCAATGGGCAAAAAAATGGTTATCGGCTTCAGAGTAGAGTTGTCGGTATTGGCCAAAATAATGGTTATCGGCTTCAAGTGGAGTTATCGGTATTGGCCAAAATAATGGTTATCGAGCTTCAAGTGGAGTTAGCAGTATGGCAAAATGATTCTGGCTCAAATAGAGTTATGGTATTGGCAAAATGATGTTCTGGACTTCAAGTGGAGTTAGGTCTGGCAAATTGATGGCTCAATAGTTCTTATTGGCCAAAATAATGGTTATCGGCTTCAAGTGAGTTGTCAGTATTGGCAAAATTGATTCGCTAGAATGGTTGATCTGGCCAAAATAATGGTTATCGGCTTCAAGTGGAGTTACATTGGCCAAAATGATTATGGCTCAAATAGTTGGGTATTGCCAAAATATTGGTTATGACTCAAGTGGAGTTACGTATTGGCCAAAATGTGGTTATGGCTTCAAATAAGTTATCGGTATTGGCCAAAATATCGGTTATTGGCTTCAAATAGAAAGTCATCGATAATCAGCCAAAATAATCGGTTATCGACTTCAAGTGAGTTCTCGGTATTGGTCAAAATATCGGTTATCGGCTTCATATAGAAAGAGTTATCGGTATTCGAGCCAATTTCGATATCGGTGCATCCTGTATCATCAGGATGTTAGCTGCGAAGGCATTTCAAACTTGTTTTAACCCCTAAACAAAGAATGAAAGAGTATCTCGGCAGTCTTTACAGTCCCAGATCTACAGTCATGTTAAGTGACGTCTGACTCTGCGTGTGTTTAATACAGCAAGCGCGGGAGCTGGTCGTTGAGATCATCAGGGAAAAGGATCAGGGAGATTTCAGGAGCGGCCGCAGTGACTTCGGATCCAGGCTGGGAAGCAGCATCGATGTAAGAAGTGTTCAACTACTGAGCTCGAATTCACTGCAGAAAATGCTTTTCTCACTTAGTATTTTTGTCTTGTTTTCAGTCCATATATCTAAAAATTCTTAAAACAAGAAGCATTTACAAGATGAGTCTTGTTTCATGATAAAAAAAGAGATTTAGGTGAGTTTTTGCTAAAAAATAAGCAAAATTATCTGCCAATGGGGTAAGAAAAATCATTTTGTTTTCCATTTGAAGTAAGATTATTTTTTTCTTAACCCATTGGTAGATATTTTTGCTTGTTTTAAGCAAAAACTCACTTTATTTATATTTTTATTAGAAAACAAGAGAGAGTTTCTTTATTTCATTTTACTTGTCTAGTAAATGCTTCTTGATTTAAGAATTTTTTTGATATTTGGACTGGAAACCAGACAATACTAGAAAAGCATTTTTTGCAGTTAAGACATTTCAAGCTTGAGAATAAGCCAGAAATAATTCATTATTAGGTTTTGCACACACAGGTTGCAGTGCCCAGGTTTGCCGTTGGAATCGTCATTGGCAGAAACGGGGAGATGATCAAGAAGATTCAGAACGATGCGGGTGTCAGGATCCAGTTTAAGCCAGGTCGGTGTTTACAATAATTTTTTGATCGTTTTTGAAGAGGACCTATTATGTAATGTATAATCTTTCTTGTCCATATTGATGAACTTCCAAAACTTTCACTACTCAAGCAAATGCTGAGGTATCTTGGTTGAGGAGTGTTTTACCTTAATGGATTTATTACACGTTTTACAACACAAGAT
The DNA here is from genome assembly GCA_030378365.1 of Hybognathus amarus. Classification (NCBI taxonomy): domain Eukaryota; kingdom Metazoa; phylum Chordata; class Actinopteri; order Cypriniformes; family Leuciscidae; genus Hybognathus; species Hybognathus amarus. The sequence goes on along the minus strand of JAQIUQ010001272.1, from coordinate 370,353 downwards.
CCGAAGCAGATTTACAAAGAATAGAACAGTGTGAGATTTAAATGTAGATCAGTTTTATTCTATAAATTAAATAATGGTTGGTTTTGTTTTATTAATTCATTAAAATATTGATTGGTTTTGTTTTATTAAGAGATTTAAATATCGTTTTTTGTTTTATTAATGCATGTAAATATCGGTTGTTTTTGTGCTATGTGTGGCCTATGCGCACTAGCTTGCTTGATTTAATTTGTTACGTGCATAGTTAATTTATTTAAATATCGTTGGTTCTGTTTTACTAATTTAAATATCAGTCTGTTTGGTTCTTTTAACTAATTTTAATATCGGTTGGTTTTTCTTAATTCATTAAATATCGGTTGGTTTTGTCCTAATAAGAGATTTAAATATTGATTGATTTTTTTAAATATCAGTTGGTTTTGTCCTATTAAGAGATTTAAATATCGGTTGGTTTTGCTTATTTAAATATCAGTTGGTTTTGTCCTATTAAGAGATTTAAATATCGGTTGGTTTTGCTTAATTAATTATCGGTTGTTTTGTCCTATTAAGAGATTTAAATATTGTTTTTTGCTAAATTCATTAAATATCGGTGAGGTTTTTTAAGAGATTTACATATTTTTAGATTTAAATGCCACAAACAACTGATCACATCTAGCACTGCAAAGTTCAATTACCACAGTGCTATAACTATAACTAAATCTTTTATAATAGAGAAGTCCAGAGATCTAAAGCAGATTTAAAAAAAAAGAATAGAGCAATGCAGTGAAACTGAAATCTGAAAGATCATTTAAAAGGGAACAAGCAAATGCAACTGAGTTTGTGGGTCAATATGCAGGTTTACTGCTTTTTGTCAATTCTTACCATTACTTTCACACATCCTATATAATGAATAGCAGGTTTATTCATATTTTTGGGATATTTTGCGTTTAGTTTAGGATTTAACTAATATTTATTTTTTAAATTTATTTCAGTTAACAGAAATGTTTTAACCACTTCACTTTGTTACCGTACTCTCCCCGGTGGGGTTTATCTGTATCTGTTTCGGGATGTTGGTGAACTTGGGTCAGGGCATGTTGGGACACACTTGATCACACAAATCTCTTAAGACCCGTGGAGGCCCAGCAAGGATCACTGAAGCGTTAAGAAGTTTACAGGGATTAATGCACTGTTCTCACACATGTGTACACTGTTTACTCTGCCTCTTTACAATCCAATGAATATTCACATGCAGCCGAGCAATTCATTTGAGAAGGCCTGTTGAATTAACTCAATCACAGAGTTTGAATTAAAGCAGAATTGTTACTTAAATGTGTTTCAGATGATGGGATCAGTCCCGACCGGATCGCTCAGGTCATGGGTCAGCCCGACCGATGTCAACACGCCGTTCACCTCATCAATGATCTGGTCCAAACGGCACAGGTATTTTAGCCCTTCATCACGATTCTGGTCAAGTCAGCTTTATTTCTGTCAGGGCTGTCGCTTTACATTCGAAAATCTATTGCGCAATTGATCGGACCAACCAAATCAAGTTTCGAAAAAGAAAAAAGGGAATCGATTTTTACAGACTTTTTTTTTTTTTTTACTAAAAATGTGTTTTAGGAGGATCGATCAATACAGAACATATAACAATGTCTTTTCTGTTAACCAAATGCTTTTTAATCTTTGTTATTGCTTCAATGCAAGTGAACAAGCGCGCTGTTATTGGTTGCGTAGTGACATGTGTTCAAGTGGGCCAGAAATGAGATTCTGCAATACGCTGTATTCAATATATCACGATGACTCACGAGTATTTGCGCTAAATTGTAAGATTTGTCTTACACAAACTTCCCCAGCAAAGTGAGTAAACATAGAAACACGCCAGATTGGCTCGTGATTTGACGGCGTTTCCCGCTAGGGATGGGCAAACGATTAATCGCGATTAATCGCATCCAAAATAAAAGTTTGTGTTTACACAATATATGTTTGTGTAGTGTGTATAATTAATTTGTATAGATAAATACCCACACATGCTTGTATATATTTAAGAAATATGTGCATATATTTTATATATATTTATTCACAATTAATATTATAAATCCCCATCCCTATTTCCCGCCAAAGTTCATTTTAAAGGAGGGAGTTAATCTCAATCCCTGAATATTGCGCTCCGAAATTTGCAGCATTCACGACAATAAATCATCAGAAATATTGCTGACTTGTGCATTTCAAGCCCTCTTTATGCTCGTTTAATGCCTGTTAGGTGTTCATGGATTTGCCTGTATTTGGTGTTGAAAATGGAAACGTCTTTATCAATTGTACAATCGATTCAATGAACAAAAGTGACAGCCCTAATTTCTATAGTGCTTTTTACAATCCAGACTGTTTCAAAGCAGGAAAATGACTGAATTAATGCACTTGAATCTTGAACTAAATAATGAGCTCATATTTTATGAAGTTTGCAAGTGTCTCTCAATCCCAGAGTGTTTTAGATTTTAGATCCAAAGTGTTTTAATACTTTTAGACTGGTTAAGTTAGTCTGTATAGGGTTTTCTTTTAGCTCTTAGTTATGGCTGCCCCCTAATATTCGACTGAACGTTAGTCGATACGAGAGTTTGGTCGAGAAATTTTATTTGGTTGGTTAGTTGCGGAATAAAACACACAGGCTGTGACGAACATATCGTTAACGGCATGAAATCCAATCGTTCATCAACCTCAAATTTGGCTCATCACTTTAAACATGCAAGTAGTAGCAACTTCACAAGTCTGTTCACTCTAATGCTAACTTAGATAAATTTGCGCTGTTATTAGGCTCATATTCAAGTGTTTGGAGAGCTAATAAACCTATTATTTAGGAAGGATATTATTTATCCATTATTTGGGAAGATTATACATGAAAAGGTCTTGGATTTTGTTATAATTGTTATTATTTTAAAAGAATATACAATATGACTGTGGTTTGCTTGGTTTTATTGTATTTATATGATATTTGTATTTTTGCAGTTTAATTTTTACCATGAAAATAGCCTTAGATGCTGACATGGTATTAAATAAAACATTCTATCTATCTGGATGTTTTGTGTGGCTCGTGTTTTATGTAGTCTCTCTGTTGTCGCTCAGGAGCGTGATGGCTTTGGCGGTCCGGTTGGACCCAGAGGTCGCGGCAGAGGTCGTGGTGACTGGAACATGGGAACTCCTGGAGGCTTGCAGGAGGTCACCTACACAATACCTGCGGATAAGTGCGGACTTGTGATCGGGAAAGGTAAGAACTAGACCACGTGCTCAGCTAAAATACAGCTAATCAGGTTCCCACGGGTCCTGGAAATCCTTAAGTTTGTGAATCTGAAAAAAAAATAATAATAATTCATGGCCCTGGAAAGTTTTTTTAAATAGACGTAAAAAAAATCCTTATTCGCTCCGCTAATGTGTTATTCTGTACTAGCTTAGTTTTACAGCAGCTCTAGAATAAAGTTATTGTCCAGATAAAGTTAGTTTTGATTGATTTATTGCAAAGATCATTAGTTATTAACTTAGGGGCCGCTAACACGACACCGCTCTAACAGAAAACTTTTAGTGTGTTCTGGTTGGTTATTTGCACAACAGTGTTAGAACCTATTTCAATGCTTGCATTCTCATGTTTTTCAAAACTTGTACCTTTGAACTCATTACAATGTCACGGATAATCTTGTGCATTAAATGATTTTAATGCATGACGTTAAGGCAACAAAACCTCCTGTGAAGTGGAGTAAGTTCAAATAGGTTAATGCACAGCTAGCCATGGATTATATCACTTTAACTTGTCAATGCTGGCAATTGACCCAGCTGTTACTGGTGTTTGCAGTGGGAGATGAGAGATGCGTGTGTGAATTGACTGCGTTTGTGCTGAAAATTTAAATATCAGTCGGTTTTGTTTTAAGAAATTTCAATTATCGGTGGTTTTTTTGGTCTTTTAATAAATTTAAATATTGGTTGTTTTATTAAGAGATTTAAATATTGGTTGTTTTGGTCTATTAATACATTTAAATATCGATTGTTTTGGTCTATTAATACATTTTAAATATCTGTTGTTTTGTTCCATTAATGCATTTAAATATCAATTGGTTTTGTTTTAAGAGATTTTAATATTGGTGGTTTTTGGTCTTATAATAAATTTGAATATCGGTCATTTTGTTTTATTAAGAGATTTAAATATCAGTTGTTTTTGGTCTATTAATAAATTTTAAATATCGGTTTTTGGTCTATTAATAAATTTTAAATATCTGTTGTTTTGGTCTATTAATGCATTTAAATATCAATTGATTTTGTTTTAAAGATTTCAATATCTGTTGTTTTTGGTCTATTAATTTAGATATCAGTCAGTTTTGTTTTAAGAGATTTCAATATTGGTTGTTTTTGGTCTTGTAATAAATTTGAATATCGGTCATTTTGTTTTATTAAGAGATTTAAATATTGGTTGTTTTGCTCTTAATAAATTTAAATATCGGTTGTTTTTGGTCTATTAATGAATTTGTTAAATATCAGTTGTTTTGGTCTCTTAATGTATTTAAATATCAATTGGTTTTGTTTTAAGAGATTTCAATATTGGTTGTTTTTGGTCTTTTAATACATTTTAAATATCGTTGTTTTGGTCTATTAATGCATTTAAATATCAATTGGTTTTGTTTTAAGAGATTTCAATATCGGTTGTTTTTGGTCTTGTAATAAATTTGAATATCGGTCATTTTGTTTTTTTAAGAGATTTAAATATTGGTTGTTTTGGTCTTAATAAATTTAAATAACGGTTGTTTTTGGTCTATTAATACATTTTAAATATCTGTTGTTTTGGTCTATTAATGCATTTAAATATCAAATTTTTTTGTTTTAATAGATTTCAATATCATTTGTTTTTGGTCTATTAATTTAGATATCAGTCAGTTTTGTTTTAAGAGATTTCAATATTGGTTGTTTTTGGTCTTGTAATAAATTTGAATATTGGTCATTTTGTTTTATTAAGAGATTTAAGTATCGAGTTGTTTTGGTCTTAATAAATTTAAATAACGGTTGTTTTTGGTCTATTAATACATTTTAAATATCTGTTGTTTTGGTCTATTAATGCATTTAAATATCAAATTTTTTTGTTTTAATAGATTTCAATATCATTTGTTTTTGGTCTATTAATTTAGATATCAGTCAGTTTTGTTTTAAGAGATTTCAATATCGGTTGTTTTTGGTCTTATAATAAATTTGAATATCGGTCATTTTGTTTTATTAAGAGATTTAAGTATCGGTTGTTTTGGTCTTAATAAATTTAAATATTGGTCTGGTTTGTTTTAAGAGATTTTCAATATCGGTTGTTTTTGGTCTTTTGATGCATTTAATTATCGTTGTTTTGGTCTTAATAAATTTAAATATCGCATATCAAATATTGGATGTAAATATAACATTGACAGCCAATCAGAATCCACTCAGCTTTAAAGCTCTCGATCATTTAAAGCGACAGACAACAAAACTAGAAAGCATTGCTTGTAAAGTTGTTTTATTAATTGCATTGTAATGAAAGTACTGAATAACACACATTGTGGAATCAATTGAGTTGGTGAAAATGATACTTTCCTCAAACAAAACTGCCCTGCCAGATGCACGTTTTTCAGAAACATCACTGTATACAATGACCCTTATTAGTGCTCACTCTGTAGGGACCCTTTAAGCTGTTTAATAAGCTAGATTGGCGTGAAACATCTACTGGGTGGTCTAAACTGTGCCATTCATCCGATGAGGGACGTTCACTGGCGCATGAAGTGGTTACGGTTTAGACACACTTTCTTTCTTGGAGTTTGAGTGCATGGGAGCGACTAACTTAAAACAAACTACTAACAAAACATACTAAAACAAACAACTTAATGAAAAAAATATTTGTTCTGTTATGAGATTTAAATGTCGGTCAATTTTGTTCCATTTAATTTTAATATCAGTCAATTTTGTTATATTAATACATTTAAATATCAGTCGGTTTTATTCTATTAATACATTTAAATAAAGATTGTTTTTGTTCTATTAATGCACTTAAATAACAGTCAGTTTTGTTCTATTAAATAAATTAAGTATTGGTGGTTTGTTGCATTTTGAAACTAAAGTTGAAAAACGAATAGAAATGACAGACTAGTTTTAGCGAAGTCTAATTGAAAATATCAACAAACTGTAACAGTATTGCAATGATTCTAAAAGAACACTGTTACACAGTGACATCAAATCTCCTTCTGATGATGCATTTTATCATGAACGTCAACAAACCTCAATGCAAAATTATGCAAAAGAAAGATATTTATCTGCCAGTTAATACACTAGGTGATTTGTGTTTGTCATACCCAGCTCTGACCTGTGTGTGTGTGTGTGTGTGTGGAAGACCACCAGTAGTTTTAACCAGTCCTCAGCTCTATCTGACCTGGAGCTCATAATGGCTTCATTAATGCAGAAGGTGAATTTGTTTGACAATAGCTTAATGGCCCGTCTCAGTCAATCGAGGAGGAGTGTTTCAGATGGGCGTTTTCAGCCGGGGTCAGCTGGGGTCACGCTGCATAGATGCGTCTCCCACAAGTGAACAAATGTTCAGACGTCGCTGTGTTTCTCTTTAACAGGCGTTTCTGTGTTCGTACACAATCCCGAGGCCCCGAGCTTTTGGACGATTTTAAGATGCTATGTTGCTCAATTGATATGTATTTTGCCCAATATAAATGATATAGTAAAAACATGCTCAATTGTTGAAATTAATTTTACATAATTTTCACTAAATTAGTGCATGTATTTATTAGAAATGTTGCATTTGCTATAAACTGAAATTTAAGTTAAAGCACTAAAATTAACGGGGGGAAAAATTAATGCATGTTTTTATTTTATATATATTTTCCTAATTTTCTTTTTCGAATAAATATATTTTATTTCAGCTTTATATCAAGTAAAAAATATTTTTTATATTATTATATGAGTTATGTTGCTCAACTGATTTTTATTTTTATGTATGAATGATTTAGTAAAAGCTTACCGCTCAATATACTTCACAATTTTTACTAAATTAGTGATTTAATAAATTGCGTGAATTTAAAAAAAAAAAATTAACCACATGATATTCACACAGACCAGTGTTATTTCAGTGTTAATAATAATTTGAATTGGCTTTTATTTTTTGGGATTCATCTTTATTTTAGTTAAAGTTTTAGTTTTTAGTTTTATTCGTCTTTCTTAATATTGCTATTTACTTAAAAGCTGAGCTTTCACCACAGGGGGACTTATATAAATGTTTTTGTTTTCAGTGTTGTCAAAATAAAAGTCCCAGAAAATAGCCGACCGATGCTGATAAATTAAAAATGCTGAAGATTATCTGATATATCCATCTCATCCTGGTCATTCAAGCTTTAAACGAGACGTATTGCATTGGGTCATGGTGATCATTGAGTCCAGAATGGTGTGTGTGTGTGTGTTCTGCTCAGGTGGAGAGACCATCAAGAACATCAACCAGCAGTCCGGAGCGCACGTTGGAGCTGCAGAGAAACCCTCCGCCCAACACCGACCCCAACGTGCGGATCTTCTCCATCCGCGGATCACCCCAGCAGATGGAGATGGCCCGGCAGCTGATCGACGAGAAGATCGGGGTGAGCGTCTAACACACACTCTCTGCTGGGAGATGCATCGGGTGTAGTTCACATTACTGTTTTAAACGTTTGGGGATTCAGTTCTGGAGTCAGATACTCGTTACACAACTTTACAGTGAGAACAGAGACTGTTGGGCTTTAATCCAGATCTAGAATAAAGTTATTTTGATTGATTCACTTCCGTTGCGATGATCAGATGAGTGTGTGATGATCAGATGAGTGTGTGATGATCAGATGAGTGTGTGTTCAGTGTATGATGGTGTTTCTCTTCTTCCTGTCAGGCGTCTGGAATGGGAGGAAACAGCAGTTTTGGACTCAGTCCTTTCACTCAAGGACCAGCGACTCCTCATCAGAAGTGAGTGCCTTTATTCCCTTCTTTCATTTATTCCTTCATTCCCATCTTTCATTCCTTTCATTTACTTCCTGCCTTCCTCCCTAAATTCCTTTCTCCCTTCCCTTCCTTTTTTCCTTTTTATTTTTTTTTTTCATTCCTCTTTTCCTTCTGTTCTTTTTTTTCTCTTTATTTAATTTTCCTTCCCTCTTTCCTCGTTTCAGTCAGTGAGTGTGTGTGTGTCTCACAAACAAGCCTAGTTCTTCATCAGAAGCGGTCACATGACTCTCCACATCACTTCCGTGTGCAGCTGTGTGTTTCTGGCCAGATTGTGTGTGTGTTAACCTGGTGTTGTTTTGTTCAGTGGTCCGCAGACGTTCATGACTGGTGGATGGGGAACCACATATCAGACATGGCAACCCCAGAGCCAACAGGATCCCAGTGAGTTTCAGTTTCTTCTACACGGTTCATTTCACAGCTGGATTTCGGTTTAGTCGGTATTGAAGTCCAAAGACTGTTTACTTTTAGCCATAGTGTATTCAATATTGTTTTAGTCGACGAAACGAACAATTTTAATCGACTAAATCTACAGTAGCTTTGTGTTTTGTTAAATTGTAACACATTAATTTAGAATTCCTCTACAATTTCCAAACCCGTTGTATACTCCTGGAGAAAACATCTATAATTAACCTGTTAATATGAATGATTTTAAAGGTTGAACATGCAATAGAGAGACAAAAATAAAAATAAAACCACTTCTCCTAAAGTACAACACGATCTTTTCAATGAAATGATATATGCGTTCTTTAACCACGTGCATACATTCTTTATTAGTTCAAGCAGACATTTATTTGTTTTATTAATGAAATGTAAATAATCCCTATTAAAGCTGTTAAAGAGTAGTGAATACTTTTCTTCTTTTGTTTATATATATATATATATATATATATATATATATATATATATATATATATAATTAATTATTATATATATTATATATATTAATTATATTAATGCTTCAAACAATGGCATAAAGCTATTCAAAACATAATTCAATATAAATTGTGAATCCTAATTAATAATAATGATTTTTGTCATAATCGTGCAGCCCTAGTTTTAGTCATTCAAAACTGGTTTCTCACTAGTTCTCATCGCGTTTTCGCCTGTAAAAAAAAAAGTCGTAGACCAAAATAATAACTTGTAATATTAATAACGAGATGAACAGTGTTCTGAAGAACGTCAGATTCATTTAATTCTGGTCGTTTCAGGTCATAATGGATCTCAGACCGGCCAGATGGACTATTCCAAAGCGTGGGAGCAGTATTATAAAAAGCTAGGCAAGTACCTCTGAAACACTTTCACTGTGTCTCTTCTGTGTCGACGACATCACAGGGACTCGCTTGAGAGGTTTTATTTGCCTGACTAACAATTTTCCGGCTCCGTCATATTATTTTCTGCCACTTTTGAATGGACTGAAACACTGTTGTTGTGTTGTCATTACTCGGCAGATGAACGGGTGTAGTTGCACACGAGAAGGCCATCCATGGCCCATTTACAGTGTTATGAACTGTAAAAATACTCTTAAAATGATTCATTAAAAATGTATAATAAAAAAATGGAGCACATTTCCACTAACCCTAAAACACAATGCAACATGTAGTTCAACACACCTGTGAAAAATCAGTAGAGAAAATTCATTCATATTAACACGGTGCGTCGAGTATTGGTATGGACTTATGCATTAAATTTTACTGAATTCTCATTGGTTTAGATTTCACTCTAACTAGGGTTGCACTATTTTTTGGAGGGGAATCGAATCTATAAACTGTATTTATCAAGAAATTGTGATACAAAAAAAAATCTACGTTTGCAATGCAATTTGCCGTGAAAAAGTGATTTATCAGTGTGGCTTTATTTTTATTAACAAAATATGGAATTTATTTTTATTTCAATTATTATATTTTTATAAAGTTAATTTATAAAAATATCATTTATAATTATCTAATTAAATTATAAATAATTTGGTTTAAAAAATGTTTAAATACTTTGTTAATTTTTTTTACAGTGATGTAATAAATTTTACATTACAACTGTAAAACTACGATAGTAATTGTACAGTATTATACTGTATTTATCTGAATTGTTTTACTAATAAATTGTAAAAATAAATAAAAGAAATATTGGAATTTAGTTTATTTTATTTAAATTATTTAAAACACATTTAATTTAAATTAAGTTTTATTCAACAGTTTTTTTAGTAAAAAAACTGAATTTTTTATTTGTCTATAAAATAAAGAAATGTATTTTAAAAAATAATAATAATAATTTTATTTTACATTACAACTGTTAAACTACAATAGTACGGTATTATACTGTATATCAGACAAATTGTTGTTTTTTTACTAATAAAAATTGTTAAACTAAATATGGAATTTATTTTTTTAAATGTATTTTTTTTTTAGTTTATTTTATTTAAAACACAATAATTAAAATTAAATTACATTTATTTAATTAAAATAAAACTAAATTCTATATTTTATTTTATTCAACATTTTTTATTAGTAAAGCTGATGAATAACTTTTTTTTTAAATTGTCTATAAAATAAAATTCATGCATTTAAAAAAAATATATAATAATAATAATTTTACATTACAACTGAAACTATAATAGTAATATTTCTGTCTTAATTTCCTCGTTTTTTATTCAACATTTTTTATTAGTAAAGCTGATGAATAACTTTTTTTTTAAATTGTCTATAAAATAAAATTCATGCATTTAAAAAAAATATATAATAATAATAATTTTACATTACAACTGAAACTATAATAGTAATATTTATGTCTTAATTTCCTCGTTTTCGAACGTTAAACCATCAGACTCTTATTTTGGCGTAAGACCGCAAGCGTCTCTGTTGCTGATCAGCGCTTGTCATGATGAGTTTGTTGATGTGTGGCGCATGTTAAAGCAACTCAAACTCACCTCAGATGCGGATGAAGAAGCGGATGAGTCGAAGACGCTCAGAGACGCTGGAAACACTGGCGGATCATGAGCTGCTCACATGTAAATCAACACAGCGCTGCGCTTCACTCTCAAACACACAGCGTGTGTGTTTCTGATAGTAACGTGTGTGTTGTGTGCAGGTCAGCAGAGCCAAGGCCAGAGCAGCGGATCCGACTACAGCAAAGCATGGGAGGAATATTACAAGAAACAGAGTAAGAGCATCTGACCTCCGCGGGGTCATAACCTTTACCTTACACACGTGGTAATGTACATCCAGACCGGGGTTATCTTAGAATAAACCACTTCAGGTGTGTGTGTGTTATCTCAGAATAAACCACTTCAGGAGTGTGTGTGTGTGTGTTATCTCAGAATAAACCACTTCAGGTGTGTGTGTGTGTGTTATCTCAGAATAAACCCCTTCAGGTGTGTGTGTGTTATCTCTCACCCACACACACACACACACACATGAAGGGGTTTATTCTGAGAGAAACACCGGCTGGATGTACATTATCCCACTTCTTACACAGATACTTGCCTCAAGTAAATATTTAGACACAAAATACTAGAGATGCACGATATATCGGCCAACATATCGGTATCGGCCGATATCGGCTCATATTTGATATCGGCCCGATAATAAAATGTAAAGCTGATAAATAATGAATTATTTCCTTCAGCTGAGACACTTTAGATGTGTACTGTTCAACATGATGATTATGAATTGCTTAAATTATTGAAAATCATTTCAAAAAAGGAAAATATAGTTCATTTATCGGCTACATTAATCATGAGAATATTATAATTGTGTGCTTGAGACATGGATTTTAAATGGTGAAACTTTTTTGCTTTTGTAATCAGGCTCTCAAAAATCATATTTAAATTTGGATTTAGATTTATCGACCGATATATCGGTTATCGGCTTTTAAAATATAAAGAATTATCGGTTATCGGTTATCGGCTTTTAAAATATAAAGAATTATCGGTTATCGGTATCGGCCAAAATGTTCATATCGGTACATGCCTTCAAAATATTGAAAATTATTGAAATATTCGAAGCTCAAACACTTGTGTGTGTGTCAGCGGCCGGACCGCATTAAGTGTGTTCAGTAGAGCGCTGTCGTGTTAGCGGCCGCTAAGCTAATAACTAATGATCTTTACAACGGAACTGAATCAATCAAAACTAACTTTATCTGGACAATAACTTTGTTCTAGATCTGCTGTAAAGACTAAACATTATAATCTCGTGTTATCACTGTAGACTAGAGCTGCTGTGAAACTCTATACTGTAGAAATGATGGAGACGCGACGTTAGCCCGAAGGAACGCCAGGATTCGATTCTAAAATTTAACTCGGTTTTACTTTCACTCTTTTGACCAGTTGCTGAAGGAAAGTGAATCAAGTCAAATGTGTTTGAGTGTAGCTGGATGTCAGTGTTCTCATCCGTGTGTGTGTGTGTGTGTGTGTGTGTGTGTGTGTGTGTGTGTGTGTAGCTCAGGGAGCCGGTCCTGGTTCTCAGCAGAGTTCTCCTCCAGATTACAGCGCCGCCTGGGTGGAGTATTACAGACAGCAGGGGGCGTATTACAACCAGGGACAAACACAGGCTCCCGGCCTCCCGGTAAACACACACACACACTTAAATACACTACACTAGAGATTCATCATGAGATGTGCCAGAAAAAAATGTTATTTGAACATTAAAAGAGTCTCACCAAAGCTGCATTTATTTGATCAAAAATATTGTAAAAATAGTGAAATATTATTATAATGTGAAATATCTGTTCTCTGTGAATATACAGTAAAGTCTAATTCCAGTAATACTCCAGTCTTTAGTGTCATGACCCTTCAGAAATCACTCTAATATGAGGATTTTCTAGAAACATGATATCATTGAAAAGTTTGGGCTCAGTATGATATTAAAGAAATCAATACTTTTATTCATCATATGCATTAAACTGATTAAAAGTGACATTTATAATGTTACAAAAGTTTATTTCAAATAAATGCTGTTCTTTTGAAGAAGAATTCTGAAAAATGCAAAAATATGAGTGGGTTTAAACATTGATAATCATATTAGAGTGATTTGTGACGGATCATGTGACTATTTTTGATCAAATAAACGTAGTCGCTGACTCGTGCAAACACTGAATCTGATTCCTTTGCAGCGAGCATGTGTGTGTGTTCCACTGACAGTGTGTGTGTTCTCTCTCCCTCAGGATCATTAGAGCGGACGACTGCGGACCCTTTAGTTGAGGATTTTTGAATCACTGCGAGGAGGAAACAGACCTTTTGTAACAGAGGTTTCTAGATTTGCAACGCCTTGAAGACTTTTACTTTTTTTCTTAGTGAGAAACACTAGCTGTAGAATGACTTATATGATTTAAAAAGAGAACTATTTCTAAATCAGGACATCAAATTGTTACTAAATCCTTGTGTACACACACACACACACGCACCATTTACTCGAATGGGCAATTTCCGGGATCCTTTTTGGAGCGTTTCCGAGTTGGTTTGTTTTTCTATTCTTCCTTTTTAATTTGACGATATATATATAGAGATATTCAGATGTATATCGCCAAAACGAACCCCGGAGTTGCGGCATTTCATTGATCGCGCAATATATATAATCTCTTATTTTTCTAGTTCTGTTGCAATAAATGATCGTGGGCTTAAGCAGTCTTGAATACGTTATGGTTTAGTTTTGTCATGCAATGTTTTAAGAATGTGTACAAAATGTTTTTTCTTTTTTGTTTCTTTTACATAAAGCAGCATTTTAATTCAGTGCGAGAAATAAAAAACTGTGATGTTTTTGTTACAGAAATATATGCTTTTGTTACACGATAAACGGCGAATGGCGGTCGGTTCCTGATGATGTAATTCCTCATGTACTTTGTATTCTGTTTTCATTGTCATTTTATTGTACTCTGGTTGAAAAAGGTGCAATATCTTATTTCAGTTGTTTTTCAGTTTTTGAAACAAAGATGGATTTTCTCGAATATTTTGACAGACGTTTAACTTGTAGATCTTATAGAGGTTTTTTTTTTAGACGTATGCAAATGTAACGGATAATTTTTATTACGGTGATTTGACGGGGAAAGGGTGGTTGTTTTTTGCCTTTGCTCTCTTGTAAAACTATGTATGTATGCTCAGATATACTTGACTAAATACTTTATTTAAAAAAAATATATATAATTAAATCAAAGACTTTTTTTGTCCTGTGTTTTGCAGGAGGACTGTCCCTGTTTTTCTGTTCTGTTTTCATACTGAAATTTGTCAAAGATTGTGAATGTGTAATTTGAAATTTGATGTTGCATCTTGCTGACGGATGAGACGTTTTATGTAAACTTGTTGTGTAAACTTGGACTTTAAAGCGTTCAAGACTGCTAAGCCTCTGAGAGCCTACCTGTGTATTAATTAATTGTAGTTTTTTATATTGGAAGTATTGGAAGATCAAAGTTGTTGTCTTATTTGGTACCGGCGTCTCTCCAAACCCTCATCCATCCCAGTACACACACTGTGGACTCCTGTACAGTCCCGATCCAGTAACCTTTTTAATTCTGTTTTTCCTTTCTACTCTGTGTGATCTAATATATGTATGATTGACTAGTTACAAATTGATCTAGTATTAACTTCATTGCTTAATGAAAAGGGATATTATAATTTCGAAATGTTTAATTTTAGTGTTTCTTTTCTTCCTCATGTGTACAGGTAACCATGTATTAAAATGATTGAAAGACGTAACTCTTTTTTTGGGCTTTTCTTTACGTGTAGCCTTTACATATTTGCTCATTCGGTGATGTTACGATAAGGTTGTATTAAGGTACTATAGCACAACATTGTTTTGGTAGTGCTTAACCCTCAAACCGTATAAAATGTGTATATATCCACAATTACAGGATTATAGCCCTTAATCCTGTAATTGTGGACAAATGTGGGCACAGAGGACTCGGGAGTGATCCTAATTTTTAATTTATTATAAATGTTATATCACTGTCTTTGATAAAGTTTTGTCTATCCATTTATGCTGTTTCTTTTTATTTTGAGGGTTTTTTTTATTTATTTACTTCAAAAAAAGTACCATATTTTCTATGAAAATAATTCTAATTTTCATGTTTTATTTTTTTGTATTTTTTTAACTACATTAAAATATCATTCCAATAAGTTCTTCGAGCTAAAACCTATGGATGGACTGCTGTTACCTGGTGTCTTATTTTGGCTTATTTTAGAATGCTCTAAATTAGTTTTTCCCATTCATTTCTATAGGTGCCCATTTTTAACCCAAATACAAGATTAAGGAGTGTTTTTTTCACCCACTTAACATTGTAGTGTTCAGAAAAAATGTATGTGTTCAGGAGGCAAACTTAGGAAAAGTAGCCAAGTCTTGTACTGCTCAGATCAAGGGAAGTATTTTTTTTAAATAAATAAACTATTTTGCCCACAATACGGATTTAGGGTTAATATGGTTTTGCTCATAAAACATTCACTAGATTGTAATAAAAAACACTTTTGCAAGCTCTCATCTTTTAAAGCCGAGCTGATGTTGGTTCTTGTTTTATTACTAGATCTCTTTTCTCCAGCAGACTCCTCTGTTCGCCGTTTGGTTCGGTTGTGATCAAAAGTATTCGACCCCCATTTCAAATCAGGCTAAATGAACACACTCCCGGCTGTTTGCACTGAACTAATCAAAGTTATTAAAATGGCTCCACACAAATGTTTCAAGTGGTTTTAAGAAATTCAACTGAAAATGAAACTTAAATAAATAGAATTCCTCACAGATCTGCAAAACGGTTGTCGTCCGACTAATCAAGGGCTTCATTAGTTGCAACAGGTGTGATTGAGCTAGAACACATGAAATATCTGAACTGGGGTGTGTTTACCGTACGCCGTAACTCGCTGCTTCACTACTATAGTGCGATACATCGTTGAAGAAATCATCTAGCGAGTCACGACTGTTTCCCGAAACCTTAATGTCGCAAAGTAGTCGTTCAACCACGTTGGTTTATGACATCACGCATGTGGAGGAGTAATAACTTATTTTAATTAAACTGTTTGAGATTAAATTAATGTGAGATGTTTTGATATAATTTACAGACATGCATCTGAGGAATATTTCTCATTTTTCTCAGTTATTTCGCTTCAGATTCAATCATAGACTCGTTCTTACACACTAGAGCTCGTTCACACGCGCACTCCTCACACACGTCGCTTTAAATCTCTTGACAAACTCAAAGACGTAAATGACATTTGTATAGACCTTTTTGCAAGATGTAAACAACACTGGTCCAGAAGCACTTCCTGTTTCAGTTTTTTTAACACTAAGCTGGGATAAAATACAACCAACATAACATATAAAACTAATCAAAAAGTTAAACTTTACAAAAAGTTTTCTTTACATGTGAAATAAAGAAAACAGTTACAAACTGAAACAGGAAGTGCTTGTTTAAATCTTGCAAATTGGTCTATAAAGACACAGGTTGCACTGAATGTCAGTTTGATCAGGATTTATTGAGTCCACATGTCATGCAATCTAGAAACTGCTTCTAAGCACAGCTGTGGAGATCTGTCACACACACACACACACACACCTCTCCGATGCTGTTGGCGAATGTTTGTTGGAACGATGGTTTTGGGAAACTCCGACTCGGTGGATACTGAAGGTAACGTTACTAAATGTTTCTAGAGACACTGCAGTTCAAAGTTTACAACCATTACAAGTTTTGATCATAACAGCAATTGGCTTACCGTCGTGAATCCGCTGTTTTATCACTTATTAAAAGGTCTAGATTGTTTTTAATCGTTAAGGGCCTGTTCACATATCGCATTTTCGGCGGCACGCTCAAGTTCGTTATTTCAAATGTAGGCGCGCGCTCAATGGAAGCGACGCGGTCGCGGTGTCGTTTTATCGCATTCAATATTTTGTAAAATAAGTAGGTTTTTTATTACTTTAGTTTACTAAGTATCACAATAATCTTTTTTTAATGATTTTAGTTTGAGTAAACTATGATAACCCTGGTCTGTTGTATGTTGTTGGTCATTTATGAGTAAATTGGTTTTGTTTTTCAGTCATTCAGACACTAGATTTTCTATAAAATGCTTTAGGAGAATCATAATCTCTGCCGTCCGGTATAATGCATCCGGTGTGGTTTTTCCTTTAAGTGTGTGTGTTTCAGTGAGAGGTGGTTTGTGGGAGGATTCACTGTGGGTAATGGATTTTTAAACACAGATGAGTCCGCTATCCTGCCCTCAGGCTAATAAACACTGGTGAGAGATGGAGAGTGGTGTGTGTGTGTGTGTGTAGAAGAGATAGAGTGTATGGGTGAGTGAGAGTATAAGAGAGAGAGAGAGAGAGTGTGTGTGGGTGTGAGAGAGAGAGAGAGAGAGAGAGAGAGAGAGAGAGAGAGAGAGAGAGAGAGATGTGTGAGTGAGTGAGTGAGTGAGTGAGAGAGAGAGTGTGTGAGTGTGTGTGTGTGTGTGTGTGTGTGTGTGAGAGAGAGAGTGTGTGTGAGTGAGTGAGAGAGAGTGTTTGTGTGTGTGTGTGTGAGAGAGAGTGTTTGTGTGTGTGTGTGAGAGAGAGAGAGAGAGTGTGTGTGAGTGAGTGAGAGAGAGTGTTTGTGTGTGTGAGTGAGAGAAAGTGTGTTGCATGTTTCTATTTGTCAGTGAATTTCCTTCATTTGATAGTGCATTTTTGCATGTAATCATAATTAGGTGGTAATACTGTGATTAACAGTATAGTTTTAGTTTATGATAAATAGCCCTGCTTTTAATGCAATGACAATCGTTCAGAAAACTAGGAGAACAGAAAATGTTAAACATTAAAGCAAATAAATGACTTAATTTTGATAATTCTTAATATATTCTTGATATTTTCATCTTTAATTGTGTGACTCGTATGTTAGAGTGTAATATAAGAGATATTTGATCTGCTAGTGGAGGATTATTGTTATGCGAAGACAATCATGTTCATAAACGGCTTTAATTATTAATGAGTGTTTGCATGAACATTATTGAACATTGTTTCACATTGCAGCACTTTATATACGCGTGCAATTCTTAGCAGATAATTTAAACAGATTGAATGTGCGTTCATAAATAAACACCACATTCAGTTATTAATGGCTTGTTAAATTTGGTGAATATAATTTCACAAAATCACCTGTTTTTTATCATTCAGATAAATATATACTTACTCACGATATCATATCATCAGACTGATTCTGTTTCTCATGATTGCTGTCAGTCTCTGTTCCAGCATCAGAAACACAAAGAATAAAGTTTAAACTCTATTTTAAAGACACCAGGGGCGTTTCTAGGTTTTAAAAACTTTATATATATATATATATATATATATATATGTATATGTGTATATACACTATATATATATATTTGTTATATGTGTTGTGTGGAACCCCTCGTTATTATATATATATATATATATATATATATATATATATATACACACATACATGTTCTAAATATATATTTATACTTATCAATTGAGCTTATAGTTTATGTAATTAGTAAATGACATCTGTGTTAAATAGGAATATATTGGAATAATGTTAATAGGCGTAAAGATAGAGCAAAATACCTTGGTACAATCATTGGTGATAAACTTTCCTTCCAAGACAATGTGGATTTTATGGGCTACATAAGAAAACTAGACAGTGTTTAAGTCTACTTAGGAAGTTAAGAAATTTTGATATTGAAAGGAGGATCTTAACCATTGTTTATAGATCAATGATTGAAAGTGTTTTAACTTATAATATTGTTTCATGGTATTACAGTGAAACAGAAGAATAAACTAACACGAGTAATCAATGAAGCAAATAAGATCATCGGCCAAAAACTGAGCACATTACAAGAGCTATTCAAACATTTTTTGGAGAAAAGGGCATCATCAATATATTCAGACCAGTCTCATCCCCTCCATTCCTGCTTTGAGATCCTTCCTTTGGGGCGGAGACGGAAATATTTATAAGAGATCATTTGTTCCATTGGCGGTGACTGTTTTAACCCTTCAGAGTCTTGGGGTATTTTGGCCCCTTTTGAGTACTTTTTATTTATTTTTTTTTTAATTTTGCAACATAAACAAATGTTTACCATACCAATTTTTGGTATCATTTTTTTTAAGCACATCACCTATATGACCAGACAATTAGTTTATCACTTTGATGTACTGTATCAACATACTGGACCCAAATTCACACAAAAAACACAAAATCCGAATAGAAATTTTATAGCTTTTCTACTACAAAAAACACAAACATGCTCAATGAAGCATTTTAAAAGGTTTAAAATGTAAACACAAGTTGTAAATGTCAAAATATACCAGTAAAATTCAGATATAATCAAGCTATATACAAAAAAAATATGATTTACAAAAAAGCGAGTGTAGCCATAGGCTTTTTTTTCTCATTTTAGCTTTGCCACTTTTTAAAAAAAAAAAATTGTGCACACAAATATACAGAGAGCTATATTTAAGGCCTTGCATTCCCAGAGTATGAGGGTTCCCAAATAGTGCAAATACAACATAAAAAAAGGTAAAATTGAGATAAAATGAAACTATATACAGCAAAAAGCAGGTGTGGCCATAGGCGTTTTTTATTTTCTTTTTTGCTTAGAAACTACAAAACACTTCATGTACAATTACACAGCTAGATTACATTACAGGGCTTTCATTCCTTGAGTAGGAGGGGTTCCCCAATAGTGCAAATATACCACACAAAGGTAAAATGAACACAAAATCAAACCATACATTCAACTATTTATTTGTTTATTTGTTGTTGTTGTTTTTTTTATCTGTGCCACTCCTCAAAACAGTTTATCTAATCTATTCCTAAACTACTCCTAAACTATCTACACTACTCCTAAAGTACCTAAACTACTCCTAAACTATCTAAACCACTCCTAAACTACTCTCAAAATCTACTCAAACTAGCAATAATTTCTCTCTCTCTCTATTATAACGTATGTCTCTGTCTACTCCGTAAGTCTGCAGCCAGCCTCACGTCTTTGCCTCAGTTGGCTCCTCCTTCATTCCGTAAAATGTGCATCCTGAAGAGCAGAATCAGCAGATTCACACATTTTCTCCGTTTTGTTTTATGACAAAAACCGACAAAGTTATTAGAATAAATGCAACGTCTGTCATATCCCACCTTGCGTTCTTTTACGAACGCGTCAATATACGCGTACATTTTTTATATAAAGTTTAAATGATCATATCTCCGTTTTTACTTGGTCGATCAACACAAATCAAAAAGTAAAATAGAATTTCGAAGTCAGCACTTTCGACAGAAGTGGACTACACACAGCGCTCAACGTGACTTTGGACAAGTGATTTGATCACGCCGGCGTGATCGGCGACCCTGAAGGGTTAAACTCAATTCTCAATTGAGGTGATTTTTAGGTGTGCGAATTTGCACATACTGTATTAATTTAAGTTATGTATGTGTCATGATTCTGCCTGTGCTACTCTTGAGGCAGGATCATGACAGATCCTTGTTTTGTGTGCAGGCACATGATGGCCTTGTGTTTGGGCTGTGTGTGTGTTTGCAGTGTCTCGTTCTCTGGCCCCACCCCTTGTTACCCTCGTTTTGTCATCATTGCTTCATCTACCGGTATGTCACCTGCTGTCAATGTTTGTTTCTCTCTATTTGATCCCCTTTTGTTTGCTGTCCTGTAACACGTGCCATGTCTATACCTTGTCTTAACGAAGTTGTGATCTTGTAAAATCCTGTCCCTGTATAGTGTAATGTCAAATTGTTATTATAAGTCTTTATTTTCCCTACCACTGTTGTTTGCCCCCTCGTGGGTTTTGTTTTCTGTTATCAATTAACGTTGTGTGTTTGCATACAGTCTGCAATTGGGTTTGTTTGCGATCCACATAACAGTATGTATTAATTATTTATTTCTTATGTGTTTTTTTTATGTGGTTGTTGTACCAGTGTCAAAGATGAATTTCTGTCCAGTACATCTGAACAGATAATGAAGTTAATCAAATCAAATTCGTATTCATGTTATTATATGCCTAGATGTCAGTCGGAGATGACGGACTTGAGGTTGGAATTCATTAACACACACACACACACATTACACTATGACATCTGACGTTTACGATGTATTTGTGAATCAGCCAGGAGAAGAGTTTTCGGGAAGGTCTCTTTACGCGCAAATCACTCTCATATTTACTCGTACCTAATGTTTCATGAATGAGACTCACTGTGAGGAACTGCAGGCCTACGGTGACGTCACGCGCATACCCATTAATTTCTGAACATTAAATCTCAGAATGTATTCACCCTTTTCTCATGGTTTCTCAATAAATTTCATACAAGTATAGAGTAGAAAATCAATAATTCTAATCATTTGCTCATTGCAACGCGGTGTGACAACATGCCCCGCCTGCACAACTGGGACAAAGTTCTCTTAAATATAGGATTTAAACCCGGCTAGTCTGTCTTCTGCCGTCACACCAGCATTCAAGAACTGTCTCAACTGTTAATTAACAGATATAAGATAAAATAATATCAGACTTGTTTAAAATTAACACAAGAAACTTACTTTTGCTATGCTAAATAAATGTTCAGTAATATCTTCAATACAGGCTATATATTTTTAAAAATTTACAGTGTTGATATGGCAACTAGAAAATTCGTCCGCTAACCTCCATAATGTGTCGTGTTTCAAATCAATGCCAGTTGGAACTCCTAATCAAATGATAACATTAATTATTGCCAAGTGGTGGTTAATTAATTGAATTAACGAGATGAATGCGTTCCTGATATATTAAGCCCCGTTTACACCGCAAGTCTTAATGCTCAATTCTGATTTTTTGCTCAGATCCGATTTTTTGGGGTTTTGGCTGTTCACATCACCTTTTAAAATGTGGCCTATATCTGATTCCAATGTGAACTGTTTGCATGTTTCATGCGCCAAAAGAACAACAATGACGTCATATGCAGCACGCTGTTGCACTAATGTTCGTGTGGTTGTGGAGGAAGTAAGCATTTACGCTTTTATTTCTAAATGTCTGTGTAATGGAAGCTGTAAAATTAATGAGCAGGTGATGATGAGGAGAAGAATGAAGAGAAAGAAAGCAATATTGGCTATTTTTTAATTAGCCCATATATTAATTAGGTCTAACAGCTCACTCTTCCTCTAGTGACTCACTCCATCACTGTTCTCTATATGTATTCAAGTTTTTAATGTTACTATCTCTGAAGAAGTCTGACCTGGTCACTTGACCCCAAAAAAATCAGATTTGGGCCACTTTTGTCTGCAGTGTGAACGGGGCCTTAAGTCTGAAGAGTGGCTTGATGAGGGTTTGTCTTGGGTGATTGTTCTCATGGCTGTGAGGGAGATTTGTGTTTGGAAGAAGCTCATTTTCACCCTTTTTCTCTTTGCTGTTGATGGACTTAAAGAACCAGGTAAGTAGGCTACCATTAGGCTTTGAATTGAACAGAAGCATTCTCTTTTTATGTTAGAGTTGTTTACTAAACTTTAGATGGTGAAAATAAGCTTTGTGAACCATTGAAGCTTTCCTTCAACACGATTACTAGTCTTGGTGTGTTTGCCACCCAGTGATCAAATGGATGATTGTCCTGTTTTTTTTTTGTTTTTTGTTTTTTACAGGTTATTTATGGTGAATTTTCCTGTGGTGATTGAGTCTGGATCTGACTCCAAATTATGCATAACTCTTCTGAAACCTCAAGAGATTGGTTGGGATTTTCCTTCTGCTTTTGTTTCCAGGTCTGTCATTAGATGGGTGTGGTTCTTTTTGTCTTGGTTTCTTTTATGTTAACTGAAGTTCTCTACAGGCTCCGCGGGTAGAAGGAGATTTGGTGCAGGAGCTGAAGGTTGAAGTTCAAGGGAAGGTCTCAGTCACGGTCACCTAGGTCTTTGTGTCTCACTGCCTCATCGCTTCTCTGGCTACGTGGTGTGCTCCACCTCCATCACCTCCGGTAATCCCCTTGGTAGTGTTGGGACTCTTCACTCCATGGCTACTCCATTCTGCGCCGCCGCCGTGGGATGCAGTCCTGACTGTGGGCTGGGTCTCCGTCGGCTTTTCCCTGCTCAAGGCCAAACCCCCCTGGCTGTAATCACCATCTGCACCAACCTTTTGCATGGTTCTCTTCAGCTTTTTATTGTCCTCCAGCTAAGCCGCATTCCTTCCGGACTGACGCCTGTGGGTGCTAGTATAGACCATTACAACACAAAAGACTACATTTTATCCAATGGCTTGCAGTTTCAATGTCCCTAACTAGTCTAAGGGACGTGGAATCTGCAAGCCGTTGGATAAAATGTAGTCTTTTGTTGTAATTGTCTATACTAACTTTTGTTACTGAATGTGATCTTTTAATGTGACTGACGGAAGTAGAGCCGTCCGCCCGAGCCGTCCGCCCGAGCCGTCCGCCCGGGCCGTCCCAGCCGTCCGTCCCGTCCCAGCGGCCCAGCCGCCCGTCCGTCCCGCCCGCCCCATCCGTCCGTCCGCCCGCCCCATCTGCGTCCGCCCCGCCCAGCCGTCCCGTCCCGCCCGTCCGCCGTCCCCAGTGGCTCCCGCCCGCCCCCAGCCGTCCGTCCGCCCGCCCAGCCGTCCGTCCGTCCGCCGTGCCCAGCCGTCCGTCCCGCCCCGTCCCAGCCGTCCGTCCGCCCCGTCCCAGCCGCTCCAGCCGCGCCACCCGTCCCAGCCGCCACCGCCGTCCCAGCCGTCCCACCCGTCCCCAGCCGAGCAGCCCCGTCCGTCAGCCCGCCCCGTCCCAGCAGCCCCGTCCGTCCAGCCCGCCCGTCCGCGCAGCCCCTGCCGCCAGCCCCGCCCGTCCAGAGCAGCCCGCCCGTCCGAGCAGCCCCGTCCGCCAGCCCGCCCGTCCGAGCAGCCCCGTCCGTCAGCCCGCCCGTCCCGAGCAGCCCCGTCCGTCAGCCCGCCCGTCCGAGCAGCCCCGTCCCGTCAGCCCAGCCCGTCCGAGCAGCCCCGCCCGTCCAGCCCGCCCGTCCCGAGCAGCCCGCCCGTCCGAGCAGCCCCGTCCGTCAGCCCGCCCCGTCCGAGCAGCCCCGTCCGTCAGACCCGCCCCGTCCGAGCAGCCCGTCCGTCAGCCCGCCCGTCCGAGCAGCCCCGTCCGTCAGCCCGCCCGTCCGAGCAGCCCGTCCGTCAGCCGCGCCCGTCCGAGCAGCCCCGTCCGTCAGCCCCGCCCGTCCCGAGCAGCCCCGTCCGTCAGCCCGCCCGTCCGAGCAGCCCGTCCGTCAGCCCGCCCGTCCGAGCAGCCCCGTCCGTCAGCCCGCCCGTCCGAGCAGCCCGTCCGTCAGCCCGCCCGTCCGAGCAGCCCCGTCCGTCAGCCCGCCCGTCCGAGCAGCCCGCCAGGCCGTCCGCCCGTCCGAGCAGTCCGTCCGCCCGTCCGAGCCGCCCGCAGCTGGAGGAAAGGTTAGTGCAGGTGGTGGTGACAGCCAGGGGGGTTGGCCTTGAGCAGGGAAAAGCCGACGAAGACCCAGCCCACGGTCAGGACTGCATCCCACGGCGGCAGCGCAGAATGGAGTAGCCATGGAGTGAAGAGTCCCAACACTACCAAGGGGGTTACCGGAGGTGATTGAGGTGGAGCACACCACGTGGCCAGAGAACTGCGATGACGCAGTGAGACACAAAGACCTAGGCGACCGCGACTAGGCCGCGGCGTCGCAGAATGGAGTAGCCATGGAGTGAAGAGTCCCAACACTAGTCTCCCAAGTTTTTGAGGTGAAAATACGGTAAGTTGTTGTGTAACGGCAGGTCAATGACAGATCTGAGGCCTAATCTAAAGCGCTTTGTTTCTGGTTTAGTTTTGCCCATGTTTGCGCACCGCAGACCTACAGCGTTGCAGTTATGGGACTGAAAGTTGAGTCTTGTGCCAAGTGAGTGATGCTTTATTTTCTTGTCTTGTGGTTGGTCAGTTATTTATCTTGTTATAATGTTTCCCAGATATACATATGGCCAACCTGTACCTGGTCAAGCCTTAGTGGAAGTGTGCCGTGATCCATTTCCATACAGTCTGCTTCATAATTTGACCAGACAGTGCCTGACTCAAACCACAAAGGTGTGTGACTCCTGCCTTACTGCTGAGGATTTTCCTTTTGCCTGTGCTTGACTTAATTGTGTCTTTGTTCTCCTACCAGATGAATGCCACGGGCTGTGCCTCTCTTACTGTTGATGTGTCAGTGCTTTTCAACACCAAATTTGAAGACCAAATGCAAGACACATTTCTTGTAAATGTGGATGTGACTGAGGAGGGAACAGGTGAGCTATTGGCTGATCTGAACCATATACTCTATCACCTTTACAAGACATCCACAAAGTTGACATTCTTCAATGTTTGGACTTTCTCTTGCAGATGTAATGGTGTCAATCTGCAATGGTGTCATTTACAAACAAAGCTGTATAACTCTTGGAGGGGAGTAACTGGCCCAACAAACTGCTGTAGAATCTAACCACAAACAAGAATGGACGGGCTGCGTTCTCCCTAAACACTGCTAATCTTAAGGCTGATCTGAATCTGGTGGTACGACTTGTATTTTGTAAAAATGAAGACTTTTCTCTAGCATGATACTGATTAAGTTTGATCTTCCCCAGGCGAGTGCTAATCCAGAGGATTTTCATGGTTCTAAATCACCATACTTCACTACAGATACAAGGTTTGTTCAGCTTCTCCTACCTGTTTCTCCCGACAACCCATCGTTTAGTGAACTGACTATAGTGAAGCTCAATCAGCCGCTCAAATATCGTGCTTTCTTTCCAGTGACCGTGGAGTATTCATTTGTTTGAGAGGCTGGTAGCTACAGCGCTGACAATCTATATGGTGAGTGGACATTAGTTTTGTAGTTAAGTTTGCTGGTCTGTTTGTTCCGCAACTTGCACACCTATGTCTTCAGTCAGGTCTTATCCAAAGGAGTGATCGTCCTCCATGGATTTCAGACGGTTGGAGCAAAGGCTGGTGATGCAGTCACAAGTGGCTCTGGGATGTTCCAGTTGTCCGTCAGCGTCGATAATGGCTCCAGCAGTGCAGATTCTGGTCTACAGTGTTCTTCCGAGTGAGAATATAGTTACTGCTAGTGTGCCGTTTGACATCCGATATGTGTTTCCAGAAACCAGGTACTGTATGATGTGACTATTTTTCAATTTGAGAATGTTGGTGTGTGTCCTACAGAGTGTTGGTCCTTGTTCCAGGTGCGTCCGTTGCGTGCTCGTCCTGTGTGCTGCGTCCGTCTGCCTGTGCTGTCCGCCCGTGCTGCTGCCCGTCCGTCGCGCTGCTCCGCCCGTGTGTGCTGATCCGCCCGTGCGCCCGCCCGTGCTGCTCGTCCGTCCGTGCCGTCCGTGCGTGCTGCCCGTGCGTGCTGTCCGTCCGTGCCGTGCCGTCCGTGCTGCTGCCGTGCGTCCGTCCGCCCGTGCGTGCTGTCCGCCCTCGTGCGCGCGCTGTCCGCGCGCGTGCGTCTGTCCGTGCGTCGCTGTCCGTGCGTGCCGCCGCCCGGTGCGTGGGTCCGTCCGTGCGTGCGTCCGTCCGCTTGTCCGTGCGTGCGTCCGTCCGTGCATCCATCCGTGCGTCCGTCTGTCCATCCGACACAAAGACCTAGGTGCCGCAGAATGTTCACAAGTATTGAAAGCGGACCAGAACTGAACGAAAGTACGAGCAGTGGATCAAGTGAGAGGAGTTCATATCTGGAGACATCAAGATTTGCCGCCGTCACCACCGCGGCCAATGCCCCGTACTCGGACTTCTCCAAGGTGAATAATTTTTGCAGATCAGAGAGTTCTCTCCTCAAGTCCATATACAGCAGCCACTGAGGGCAGGCCAGTTCTGCCTAGAGATCAAGACTATTCTCCTCAGCCCATGAGGGCACTGCCTGTAGATTCACGAGGTGACAATCTGCATTCTCATTCTGTCAGTCACAAAGAGATTGATTATCTCACTGACAACCTAGGAGACCTGAGACTACCAGCCTCGGCAGCTCGGCTAACTTAAAGTCATCTTTTCTCTTCTTATGAACCAACTCAATCCCAACACAAGCTAGCCCATCAAGAAGATGCTACATATCCTCAACCTGGTATTAGGCACATAGATGGACCATGTGGTTACTACAACACAGACCACAGAGGCCATAACTATGTCCACTGACCAAAGAGATCGCAACCAATATCCCGCAGCTGTTCAGTTTATGCCTCAGGACTACAGTCAAGAGACTGCAGCTATGTATGGGACTTATAAAGATCATAGTCTGAACTGCAAATCAGCTATTTCCACTGAAAACCTTATCATGGGATTCCAGCTCCAAGTCCAGTCTATCAAGATGAGAGACTTACTCTAAGGGATACATTAGCTCACCATGCGTATGAGAGACACTCAGACAGCTATGGTCAATCAGCTCCTAATCCTGCAGACAAATCAAGCTTCTTGACCCCACGACAGTATGCAGATTACGCTCAGCCTGAGACATATCAGCCATACCACCCAGTGTGCCCTCCTTCTCTTATTTTTCAATTTGGGAATGTTGGTGTGTGTCCTACGGAGTGTTAGTCCTTGTTCCAGGTGCCTCTGCAGTTGCGTCCGTCCCGTGCGTCCGTCCGTGCGTCATCCGTCCGTCCGACACAAAGACCTAGGCGCCGCAGAATGGAGTAGCCATGGAGTGAAGAGTCCCAACACTAGTCTCCCAAGTTTTTGAGGTGGAAAAAATACGGTAAGTTGTGTAAGGGAAGTTCAGTGACAGATCTGAGGCCTTTATCTAAAGCGCTTTGTTTCTGGTTTAGTTTTGCCCAAGTTTGACGTGACCATAAACGCACACCGCAGACCTACAGCGTTGCAGTTATGGGACTGAAAGTTGAGTCTTGTGCCAAGTGAGTGATGCTTTATTTTTCTTGTCTTGTGGTTGGTCAGTTCTTTTCTTTTTTTTTTTCTTTTTTTTTATCCTTTTGCCTGTGCTTGACTTAATTGTGTCTTTGTTCTCCTATCAGATGAATGCCATGGGCTGTGCCTCTCTTACTGTTGATACGTCGGTGTTTTTCAACACCAAATTTGAAGACCAAATGCAAGACACATTTCTTGTGAATGTTACGGAGGATGGAACAGGTGAGCTATTGGCTGATCTGAACCATATACTCGATCATCTTTACAAGACATGCACTTTAAGCCACAAAGGTTATATTCTTCACTGTTTGTTTGGACTTTCTCTTGCAGATGTAATGGTGTCAATCTGCAATGGTGTCCTTTACAAACATCGCTGTATATCTCTTGGAGGGGAGCAACTGGCCCAACAAACTGCTGTTAAATCTAACCACAAACAAGAATGGACTGGCTGCTGCTTTCCTAAACACTGCTAATCTTAAGGTTGATCTGAATCTGGGGTAAGACTTCTATTTTGTAAAAATTAAGACTTTCTCTAGCATGAAACTGATTAAGTTTGATCTTCCCCAGGCGAGTGCTAATCCAGAGGTTTTTATGGTTCTAAATCGCCATACTTCACTACAGCGGATTCTCCTTCGCTGCTTGTGGTGGGCTCATGCTGTTGATCCTCAGAGGTAGTCTTAGCTGGGAACTGGGTTGTTGGCGTTGTTGTCCACAGTTACGATGGTGAGTGGTAATCCACAAGACGCCAGCACCCACTCCACGAATTTTGAATTTCTACTCGTATGAAATGAGGTCTTTATACACCTCTTAGGTCAATTAATGACTTATCTCCAAATTGCTGCAGTAAAATGGTTTGAAATGAGGTGTTTATACTGTATGGGACATCCCCTATAAGAAATAACCTTTGTTATTTTCTACTTATTAGAAATTAGGTATTTATGTGCCTCTAAATTTGAATAATGTGACATTTCTCCAAAATACTGCAGTAAAACTGTCCACATCCACGCACGGTAATAGAGATTTTGTTTAAATTTTTTGCAGCTCCAGTCAGAAAGACTGAGAGAAAATGAAAATTAGTTAAATTTATTTTTAAAAACCTAAAAGATTTGGGGCATTTGACAACATTTGGGGCTTAAGCCCAATTAGCCACCCCCTCGCTCTGCCCCTCGAAGGGCTTGCGCAGCAGTTATGTTAATTCTCCATTTTCAGTGTATGTTTCCTTAAAAAAAAACACACACTTTACCTCGTGAGGTGAAAAGTGACATGCAATAGGTAGCTAGACAGAAAAGTTGATGCTAACGATAGGATCTCTTATCTTATTTCCTAAACTGAAATAAGATAGGAGGAAGCAAGATAGGATTCCTGAAGATATAGTATTTTCTTAGGTAATACCTATTGGGGAAAACAATCCACCGCCTTCTTTAAAATCACTAAATTCAAGGCTTCTGGTCATTCCTAGGATATCTAAGTCCACTAAAGGAGGGAGGGCGTTCTCACATTTAGCTCCAAAACTCTGGAATAGCCATCCCGATACGGTCCGAGGCTCTGACTCGCTGACACAGTTTAAAACTAGACTAAAGACGCATCTCTTTTAGTCAAGCATTCACATAATGCTTACCTTTTATTCCTCTGTTACACCATACAGAACCGTTTGCCACTGAAACTGCTTAACGCACCAGTGGGGCTCGACAGCCTTTTAGACAAACGTTTCGGCACGTATGGTTGGGTTGAAGAGAGTTTGCGAGATAGTGATTTTCTAACACCGACTCCTGTATAATGGAAATCATTATGAACATCAGCTATGCTAATTATTTCCCATCTGCCTTTCTGCAGTTATCTCGGGACGTTTGTCCCGAGAAAATGGCGTTCGTCAGGTCCAGTTTGTATCCAGCCTCTCACGGGGAATTCAGATGCCCCAACGCCTGTGAAGAGACGACTCAACGCTGGCGATATGTTATGGCTCCGTGTTATATATATAAACAATATTTATATATAAACAATATGAATGTAAGCCAGAGGAGAACTGGCCCCGACTGAGCCTGGGTTCTCCCAAGGTTTTTTCTCCATCCAATCTGATGGAGTTTTGGTTCCTTGCCACTGTCGCCTTGCTTTGCCTGCTTTTGGCTTGCTTAGTTGGGTTTATTTAACATTTAACAATATTATTGATCTGTGTTGTACTACTTTCATGTTATCACTGTGAAGCTGCTTTGATACAATCTGTATTGTGAAAAGCGCTATATAAATAAATGTGACTTGACTTGACTTGATGTTTATGAAATTAGTGGCTGGTAGACTAAAAATAGAATTTGCATACTATAGTCTTGTAAATAATGAGAAGGGTTTCAGTGATTGGTGGTATGGATGCTTTGCAGAGATGTATAGTAACGAAGTAGAACTACTTAAGTACTGTACTTAAGTACTAAAATGCTGTATCTGTACTCTACTAGAGTATTGTTTTTTTTCTAATACTTCTACTTTTATTTCAGTAGATATTTTCGATGAATTTAATACTTTTACTTCGAATTTTTTTTTTATGTTCTGCTAGTTACTCGTTACAATTATACAATTTTTACGAATCATTCGTGGCAATCACATGCCAGTTTTATAGGGTAATGGTATTGATTGACACACACATTGACAACTAATGCAGGGGTTGTCCTGCAATGACATTTTTTTGGCGCCCGCCAAAGCAAATTTGTATCCCGCCAAAGCGCCTTATTTGATTGCTAGACTGTAAAAAATGATTTTTTGGTGAAGTAAATAGCTTACTAGTGAAAAAAACAATGTAATTTACTTGAAAAAGTTAGTTCAGGCAAGAATTTAAAAAACTAAGTAAATTCCTAAACCTCTCTCTCTCTCTCTCTCTCTCTCTGGTGCGCAATCTAAACTTAAGCCTGCTGTGTAACCATAGTAACTTTGATCTGCTTGAATATTTTAATCGTCTTTAATACATGATTCCGAAGGATAGATTAAAATACCCGTTTTTTTTATAAATACTAAATTATTAAAACTTAATAATAATTAACAATCTTTTTTTTTTTTTTTTTTGATCCGGGGCAATAAAAAACATCTGGGGCTGAAGCCCCGAATGCCCATGTCTAACGACGCGCCTAAAAGACACTTTATGCCAAAAAGGATCAATATAAGGAGAAAGTGACTGCAGAATATATTTTTTTTATGTTTATTGGCTTGCTTACATTTTTTCTAGGGATAAATAATGTTTACAACATGTTTAATTCGTAAAATGTAATTAAAATGAGAAATTAATTAAAACTAAATCCATAAAATGGAAAACCCTAAAGGAGCCGAAACGAACCTTTAAGATTTAATACAGAACCATTTCTTGTATTAGAAGATGTGCAGAAGATAAAACATAAAGCACACACACATCTCCTGAGAAACACACACTCACTCTCTCTCTCTCTCTCTCTCTCTCTCTCTCTCTCTCTCTCTCTCTCTCTCTCTCTCTCTCTACACACACACACACACACACACACACACACACATCTCCTGAGAAAACATTAAGGACTGAATTTGAATTTCACTCTTTCTCAGACAGAAATAATACTTCTTTAATTAGTCTCTCACACACTCACTCACTCACACACTCTCACACACACTCACATACACACACTCTCTCTCTCACATACATACAAACACATGCCTTCACACACTCACTCTCTCTCTTTCACACACACGCACACACACACACACACACACACGTGTGCACACACACACACACACACACACACACACTCACTCTCTTTCACACACACACGCACACACACACACACTCTCTCTCTCACACACACACACACACACACACACACTATTAAAAATAAAGCTTTATTGCCATCGACGGAAGCCTTTATCATCCATGAAACCTCTAAAGATTCTTTACATTAAGAAAAAATAGTTCTGTTAAACTTATCAGTGAACAGTTCTTTTGTGACATCACTGAAAAAAGGAACTTTGTGAAATGCAGCTGAGAGTGTTTTAAAGCGGTTGCTCACCTTTATTTCTACTCTCGAACGAAAGAACGAACGAGTGTGTGTGTGTGTGTGTGTGTGTGTGTGTGTGTGTGTGTGTGTGTGTGTGTGTGTGTGTGTGTGTGTGTGTGTGTGTGTGTGTGTGTGTGTGTGTGTGTGTGTGTGTTCCTCACCCGGGAGCGTCGCATTATGAGCGGGTTCTCCGTGTATCGCGGGTCCTCCTCAGACAGTGTGCGGCTGATCTGGGATCTGCATGATCTGAGAGAGGAATAAAGATGTTCAATCTAACTCTAAATCAAACCAGAGAACAAAACACTCCTGAACACTTCAAACGTTCATCTGACAGGTTTCAACAGACACAGATATAATATAAAAAATATAATATCACAAATTTACCACGTGAGACAATAATGATAACTGTTGTAGGAAATATAATACACACGCGCTATAATGGCACTGCATAAAATAGGCACAATATGTAACATTTTATTCATTGCCCACTTTAAACTTAAATTACTTGTGTTGTAAATAATTACATATTTTTACAAAAAAATTGCAACTAGAGAAATTGAGTGAAATCAAAATAATGACGTGTGTGTGTGTGTGTGTGTGTGTGGTTAATAACAGCTGGTTAAGAGAATAATTGTAGCCTGTGATGTGTTAATAACCTCTACAGGTGTGGAGCCACTTATGCGAGATTATCTCTCTCACACACACACACACACACACACTCTCTCTCTCTCTCTCTCTCTCTCTCTCTCTCTCTCTCTCTCTCTCTCTCTCTCTCTCTCTCTCTCTCTCTCTCTCTCTCTCTCTCTCTCTCTCTCCTCTTTACACAGACACGGAGTTTCTCATTGGGTGTGTGTCTGTAAGGGGTGGCGGGGCTCCTGCATAAAGGGGTTGTGTGTGTGTGTGTGTGTGTGTGTGTGTGTGTGTGTGTGTGTGTGTGTGTGTGTGTGTGTGTGTGTGTGTGTAGGTGGGTTGGTTGGGGGATTGGGGGGTCATTAATAACTAATTAGAGGCTCAGATCCACAGGCTCCTATAAGTGGCCCCGCTCCGGAGGGATCCGCATCAGTTCCTCTTCTTCTTCCTCTTCTTCTTCTTCTCGTTCTCGTTCCCCGCACCGGCACACATGGGTTCCGTTCTGCCCGCGGAGGCTCTCGCGCTCAAGGCCCGGTCCCGGTTCCGGTCTCAGCTGTGTGACATCATCACCTCTGATATCCTGCACAGTTTTCTGTACGGGCGATGGAGGAACGCGCTGGGAGAGAACCCGTTCGAGGAGCCGCAGAAGAGCCCGAGGACCGCGTTCACCGCAGAGGTTCTGGCGCAGTCCTTCACTGGAGGTACGCGCACTCAATCAGCGATCTTTAAACTGCGTAAAGTACGCAAAACTGATGCATAATCATGTCGCTTTGCATACAGCTTTAATCTGACAGACGTCAAACAATTGCACTCTAAAAAAACCCTGCAACCCAAAGTTTGGTCAAATGTGCACAAACCCAAACGTTGGGTTAAAATCTAGCTAATCCAAAAAGTTAATCTAATAGTTGGGCTTGTCCATGCTTGATAAAAATTTGGGTTGAAACAATCCAGCAGTTTTAGAGTGTGATGATGAAGTCTCAGCAAACAGGGAACGTTCCGATATAAATTTTAAAAACATTATTTTCAAGTTATTTTTTGTTACCAAAAACTAATATTGCAGCGAGATTTTTTTACAACCTAAAGAGAACATAGAACGTCTTCTGTTGGATATTTTTAGGTTTTATTTTTATATCTATACGCTACCTTTAAAATTCGTTCACAGAACGTTGCACGTGCACTCTGAGCGAACATGTAGTTGGATTGTGTGTGTGTGTGTGTGTGTGGTGAAAAGTCTTTCAAGAAACTAAAATCTCTCATTTAAGATCTTGTGTTTTTGAGATGTTATTTAGGCTCATTGATTGAACTGAAACGAAATGTAAAGATGTGGATTTTAAATGTTAGATTATTGGTTCTTTTATTATAAAATGTGATATGATCAAAAATGAAATAGAAACTAACTCGTTCCCATGTCTGATGTTTTTTTTTCCCGTCTAATTTCGTTATTGTGTATTTGGTGTGGGGGAAAAAACATTGTTGATAGTCGTATTTTGTTATTATTTTGTAAATGTGATATAATCAAAAAATAATTAAAATAATTGGCCAAATAGAGAAAACAGGCCTAAAAAAATAAAAAGTATAAAATTATTTATATTTAACAGGCCTTAATAAATAAAATGTCTCAGCATGTTGTTTTATTTGTAAATGTGATGTAATCAAAATGACTTCGGACAGATAAACATGTATTTTATAAACTCAGTTTCATTATTGAGTATTAGGTGAAAATATTCTTATGTGGTTGATAGTCATATTTTGCCTCAAATAGTTCTTAAAAACAACTGAATTTGTTTAATTCCAATCGCGACTAAAAAAGCGCGCCTGAACTTGACGATTCGTTTTAGACGCCGATACGAGAAGTGTCATGATCCGCACGAGCTGTCAGTGGGAACATATGAACTCTGGGAATTTCTTCCCAAGCTCCCTCAAGGATGCTGTTCTCCAGCATTTTGTCTCTTTTATTTCGCTCCATTGAAGCCGTTTAACGCGGTGAAAAGGTGGGGTTTTTCCCGACCCGCCCGCGGCTCGATCGCCGTGTAACCGACGACGACTGAAAGAAGCGGCTTTAAATTCATTTGGTTAACTTTGTGCTTGACCTGAGAAAGCCAAAGAAAAGATTCCCATTCTTGGAGCTTTATCCCGCATTCAGGGATCTCTTTTCCTCGCTTCTTCTCTCATTAACACACCGTGAACGGCTCTTTCTGTCCTCATTCACGGCATGTCAAGCAGCTAATCGCCTTTCCATCTTTTTGTTCGCGAAATTCCTGCGTGTTTTTAAACAAGCCATCGCTTCATTCACTCGCAGTTATTGCTACAAACGTGGTGAAAGGATAATGAATGTGGAATGAGTCAGTGGAGAATAATGAGTGTCAGTGCGGTTCTTCACCTTCTCCTCAGCCGCTTCTGTTCGCGTTTCATGCGCGACAAATAAGCGATTCTTTGATTTTGACATTAAATGCGAGTGTCTTTCTTTGGCTCTTTTGAGGAGACTTTCAATGCGCTTTTACAGTTTCCCTCCCAACATTTAACGCACTTAATCCGGTTAAATAGAGGTCATATTTCGTGACCAAAATAATAATAAAGGGCTTCGTTTCAATCATTCGTTTCGAAGTGTCATTACAAAGATGAGTTGTTTTGTGTGTGTGTGTGTGTGTTGTGTGGCATTATATAACTTTAAAATGTTTGACAGCTGAACGAATAGCCCAAATAATACCATTGTTTTTATTAAAGCTGATTCTTTTTTCTTTTCTTTTTTGAAATTGTTACAAAAAAATGCATCAAGTCAGATTAGGATGTATTGAATATTAAATGAACACCAGCATAAAAAGCAATATTAAAATGCAAAGAAAAGCAATGCATGGGTAATTTTAACGTTCATTAATTTGCAATTCAATTTAAAGGCGTCATTTATAAAAAGTGGCAAGTGTTCAAACGTAAATTGCCAGTATGTAATAAATTAGACTGTATTTCTGCTACATCGTTTTATTGTTAATTGCAAATCGTCTAATTAAATTAAAAACGTCATTTTATTTTTTTGCAAGTTTATAAAAAGTGGGCACACTCTCTCTCTCTCTCTCTCTCTCTCTCTCTCTCACACACACACACACACACACACACACACACATAGCCTATATATATATGCTGTATACAATAACAAAAATAATTGTAATAAAAAAAGGAACAGCAGTTTATGGACTATTTCATTCATTTATTTGCATTTCAATTCATTTGCTAATTTTTTGCAAGTTTATAAATAAGTGACAACAATATATATACAATATAAATATACAACAATCTATACAAGAACAAGCAATATTGACTTGCTATCGCAACAGCTAGATTGCAAAGAAAAGCAATCAATATTCATGGACAATTTGAATCAATTAATCAATTTTGCAACCGTGAGTGAACAGCATAAAGTGCCTTATGCTGGTTATACATTATACAGATTATAGACTGTGCTGTACAATAACAAGCAATACTAGGCTATTAAGTTATATATATATATATATATATATATATATATATATATATATATATATATATATATATATATATATATATATATATATCACATGACACTTGAAAGAGCTCACTCATGTTCCCGCTGGATGTCCTGCAGAGGTGCAGAAGCTGTCGAGTCTGGTTCTGCCCAGCGAGGTCATCATCGCCCAGAGCTCGGTCCCGGGGGAAGGCCTGGGGATTTCTCCAAGACCTGGATCAAGGCCGGCACTGAGATGGGCCCGTTCACTGGGAGCCTGGTGTCCCCGGAGCATGTGGACCTGAGGAAGAACAACAACCTCATGTGGGAGGTGTGTGTGTGTCCATGTGTCCGTGTGTGTGTCTGAGAAAAAGAGCTGTGTTTGTTTCAGGTGTTTAACGAGGTGTCCACTCACTCACTCAATCACACACACACTCACTCACACACACTCACTCACTCACACACTCACCCATTTACTCACTCACTCACACACTCACCCATTTACTCACTCACACACTCAATCACACACACACTCACTCACACAGTGAGTACTTACATGAAACTGATGTTTATGTAAGATGTGTGTGTGTGTTTGAGGTGTTTAACGAGGATGGGAGCGTGCGCTGCTTCATCGACGCGAGTCAAGAGGATCAGCGCTCCTGGATGACGTACATCAGATGTGCTCGAAACCAGCAGGAGCAAAACCTGGAGGTGCTTCAGATCGGCAGCAGCATCTTCTACAGGAGCCTGGAGGTCTCACACACACACACACACATCTCTCTCTCTCTCGCACACAAACACACACACTCACACAGATCAGCAGCAGTATCTTCTACAGGAGCCTGGAGGTCTCACACACTCTCAAACACAGACACAGACACACACACACACTCACACACACACACACACACACTCACATTCTTCCAGAACACTAGCAAAGGATGAAAGCCAACACACACACACACTTTTACACCCACAAAACTATGACCTAAACAACACTAACACTGAAGGTGTTCTCTGTAACTGTGTTCTGTGGTGTGGAGGTCACTGTGACTGGACTGAGTTAGACGTGACGCAGACGTGATGCTTCAATACTTTATATGTTTTATGTTTTTGGAATAATTCCAAAGTACAACACTGGAATACACACCATCATCCACCGATACAGATTCAGGAATCAGCTGTGGTTGCTCCAATTGTACAACCACAACTTTTTTGAACTTTTACTTTTGAAAAATGACTTGAGTATTAAGAAATGTGTGGTAGTGACTGTAAAACACTGTAGTCCTTGATAAGTGTCTGACACACAGATGAGATGAAGAACTGATGAAGCTCTCCTCTTCCTCAGACGATTCCTCCGGACCAGGAGCTGCTCGTGTGGTACGGGAACTCACACAACACTTTCCTCGGGATCCCTGGAGTCCCCGGAACAGAGGAGGAACTGCAGAAGAAGAGAAACGGTGTGTGTGTGTGAATAATTGTGTGTTCCTGGATGTTAAGCTGATAAAAATCACAGCAATTACAGAGATAAAACTCATTATGTTTTCTTAAGCTTTATTGCTTAATTAGTCCGAGTTTGAAGAGCTTGAGGAGAGAATGCGGATCAGATGTTTATCTGTAAGTCATGTGTGCACGTGCGCCCTCTCGTGGTGCATCATAGGAGTGCAATCCACATTTGTGTCGAGATGTTATTTTGAATAACATCTGAATTTGTCCAGATGTTTGTTTTATTATTCATATGCAGAGAGAACTAGATAAAATATGATCTAACGTAATATGATACGTTGTAATTAATAGTAAAATTAACTTTACAGTGTCGTTTTGTAGCCTATATTTTTACTTTACCAACAAACTGGATGGTTAACATTATAATATAGTGAAGAAAAATTGTGTTAATTTTTTAATATAGTTTAACGAATAATGACTTTAATCTCTATACTTTATTTTTTTATTATTGCTTGGCCCAATCCACTTCCGTCCAAAATCAAATTGAATCAAATTCTCTAAAGAAAAAGATGACAACAAAGATGACTGAAGCGTGTTTTATACGAAAATATGCTTTATTTCAACAATAAAAATGTACTTTTATCTATTTATTTATTTTTAGCAGCATGGGTGATTTTTTATGCTTGAAGAAAAAAGAAGAAAAAAAAACATTAACAACATCGTCTTCATTCTCCTCCACAGAAGACGCACACGTATGTGATCCTGCATCATCCTCATTGCCCTCCTCTTCCTCTTCGTCAACTGCGAGTCGCATGCGTTGCGTCATCTGTCACCGCGGCTTCAACTCGCGCAGCAACTTGCGCTCGCACATGCGCATTCACACCCTGGACAAACCCTTCGTCTGCCGCTTCTGCAACCGGCGCTTCAGCCAATCATCGACGCTCCGTAATCACGTGCGCCTCCACACGGGCGAGCGCCCATACAAGTGTCACGTGTGCCAGAGCGCGTACTCGCAGCTGGCCGGGCTTCGCGCGCATCAGAAGAGCGCGAGACACCGACCAAATGGCGGGAACTCTGAGGCCGGACATCCATCGTCTCCTCCGTCGCAAATACCAACAGTTTCCCATCATTCACTTCTCCATCACATCCCTACAATGGTGCTCTGAGAGACAAACACAACAGAGCCCGATTAAATGCACTTTAAACTTCCCGTTTCTCTCTTAAAGTGACTTAAACTGCAGTTCATCGACTGGCCACTAGAGATCGGCTGCAGAAGAGAGTCAATCCCATAGACCCCCATGTTAAAAAACTTTACAGCAGAATAAAACATGTTTACAGTCTGGTGCGAAAAGTCGTTTTGGTCTATATAGTAAATTTTACCCTTCATGAAAATGTATGAGGGGGTGAATTTTTTTTATAGCTTTAAAGTACTGCATAATTAAGGGCGTGGCCACTTGAGTGACAGGTTGATTGCAGCTGATCACTACTAACCGTTTCTCTGCTAGCGTTAGCGTCAGGTCACTATCCATTTTCGTTTATCCGGGAGTGACGCGCTGCCAAAGATGGCTATGGCTTAACCTTCCAGTTCGGCAAACAATCGCTAACACACATTTCTCAATACTTTGGTCACTTACTCAAAACATTTCACTATAAATACATGAGTCTGGAGCATTAATTATTATTCTCACTGCCAAAACTCTAGAAAATGGTTCTTGACTCAATTTTAAAGGGGCTATATGTAAGAATTTTTGTGTATTGATCCCTTTTATTGCCAATGCAGCTTGTAACGAAACTTAAAAAACAACTCGACTTTGTAAAAGTGTTACTGATTTTTATGTGAAGGACTTGGGAATGTTTTTGGCAGGAAAATCACAGATGTGTGTTTTCATCTAAAAGAAACTCTCAGTAGTGGATGGGATGTTTGTTAATAGTAAATTGCTGCTAAACATATTTCCTTCTTTTTTTTACACCTAATTGAAGAACGAAAAACTGCTGCAGTTCACCTAACGGCCACTGGTGTCGCTATAACAACGGTCTCTGAATTCTACATCCCCAGCCTCTTTAAAGTCCCTTTATGCCAAAAGATTCATGTTTCACTTTCATGTTTAAGGTTTACAAGTGGTTTAATTCATGAGATTTTATTACAGTTGCAAATGGATTAAAACAAAACTAATTAAACCTAAATCCAGTAAATAATACCATGATGGGAACCAGTTAAAGGGTCTGAAAGCGCCTGACGAAACCCTTAAAAGTTCTATATATTATAAGCAAGAGTGTAAACATTCTTAAATCAAGACACATTTACAGAAGCAAAATAATATCAGATATTAGGTTTTAAAATGTATCAAAATTAGGAGACTTCATGATTACAGTATTTTTATTGTTAAACAGCAGTGAGCATTGCAATTTCAGCTGAAAGGCTGAAATTGCTCAAAATAAACAAGAGCAGTTGTCTTGTTTATTTTGCAATTTAGTTGCAATTATTTGTTAAAATTACAGTGTGTACTTTCAGTTTCTACCTTTTTTTTCAATACTGTAATTCCATAAATTACTGCAGACTATTGAGGCAAACTGCTCATTTTCATTTACCTTAAAGAATTGTTATGTTCTTAAAATGTAAATAAATCATGTGAAAGAATGTCACTCTTTTCTTTGAAGAAAATATTATTAATAATAATAATAATTATTGATAATAATCACTGAAATTGTTCAAACTGTAAAGATAAAAAGTTTGTATTTTCTGTATTGGTGTTTTTCCTCTCAGTGTGTTCTGAGTGAGTGACAGTGTGTGTTATCCCAGTGAGGGTTGTGTATTGTCTTTCCTCTCAGTGTGTTCTGAGAGACAGTGTGTGTATCTCAGGTGACGGCAGATTGGAGTTAGTTTTGCTCATGGAGCTTCAGTTGTGTCATTGTCGTTTAGCAGTCAAAAAAACAAAACAAAAACAACTGTAATTTGTTTTTATTCAATGAAAAAATTATGAGTGTGTGAGAGAGAGAATGTGTGTGTTTTGTTTTTTAAGGAGTCAGTAAAGGTTGAAAAACGTACTGCACTGGACTATTTTTTATATTTTCTCAGTGGTTTTGCTCTTGATACAATGTATATTCTTAATGTGCAATTATGCTTAATACTTATGCTTTCGTAATATTAAATATTTAACTTTATTTATTTATTTTATATTTAACATGTACTATGGGATGTTGAACAGCGCGACACATCGCTCAACTAATGATAACCACCCATATAGAACAAGCGCCTCCTGCTCATTGGCTTAATCTAAGCGTTCAAAGACGTCATCATGGACAGTGAACCAATCAGGCAGTGGAACACTCGGATGTCCTGGCGGTAAAAACGAAGAGAGGATGTCAACAAAGGAAGAATTTTGACAGAAGTTGAGCTTTTTGTCATTTTGATTAATAATAACAACTAATTAATTTTACTGAACTATAATGTTTAATCCTAACCTTAGTTGAGCCGTTACAAAACGAGAAACATCCAGGTAACTTAAGCGCGACAATTTTAACTTTAAGTTATGAGTGTTTATAGTGAATAAACGTTAACGTTACCTCTTATTCAATTAAGTTATATCAAATATCAATTTCGTTATACCCTTTAATGCCGTGTTATTATTATTATAGCTGTCAGTGATGTCTGAGAGAACAGATTGCGTGTTTCTCTCATCTCTGGGTAAAGGAGACAATTTACATCAACAAGGTTTGAACTTTTTTAATTTTCTTTGTCTCGACTTTTTTTTAAAGGGGTTCCTTTTTTCATCCATATATTGAATGGATTATTTTGCGTAATGATTCTAAGATTGATATTAATGAGTCTCTCTCATAATTTGTGCTCCAGTTTTATCAGCGTTCCCGATGTGTGAGATGACGGAGGAGGATCTGATCCAGAACCCGCTGTTCTGTAAACTTCTGGCGACTCTGTCCCAACATGTGGACCGAACCGGACTCACACAACACCTGAGGAGGGACCTGGAGAAGGTGTGTGTGTGTGTGTGTGTGAGAGAGAGAGAGAGAGAGAGAGAGAGAGAGAGTGTATAGACTGAACTGGACAAACACAACATCTGAGGAGGGATCTGGAGAAGGTGTGTGTGTGTGTGTGTGTGTGTGTGTGTGTGTGTGTGTGTGTGTGAGAGAGAGAGAGAGAGAGAGAGATAAAGAGAGAGAATGTGAGAGTGTATGGACTGAACCGGACTCACACAACACCTGAGGAGGGACCTGGAGAAGGGCAGACCCTGTGTGTGTGAGTATGAGAGAGAGAAAGTGTTTGTGTGCTTGTGTGTCTGATGAGACAGTGTGAGTGTGTGTGCCCGCGCGTGATTAAATGTTGTGTCTGTGTGTCCTCAGGCAGAGCGTGAGCTGCGCTCTCAGAGACTGTCGTGGCTGCGTGTGGAGTGTGTGAATCGGGTTCTGCCGAGAGATGGTCCAGGAGAACCGCTTCACTAAAGCCTCCAGTTCTCAGACAGCGGAGGAGAAGGTGCCCACATCAACACCTTTACACACATGCATGTATATGGTTTAGAAATATTTGCATATATATATATATATATACACACACAGAGAGATTATTTATATACACATAATTTATGTTATATATAAATATTTTATATATTAATCAAGAAAAATTATATACAAATATATACATCCATGTGTGTATTTATATACAAAAGGATTACGCACACATATATGTAAACACAAACTTTAATTTTTGGATACGATTACTTGTTGCCCAGCATTTCTAATTCCTAATTTTTCAGTAATTTTTCTAATTTTAAAGTTTTCAGAAGGTTTTCAGTGTCACATGATCCTTCAGAAATCACTGTGATATGATGATATGATGCTCTAAAAACATTCATTATTATCAGTGTTGACAACGGTTGTCTACTTTTTTTTTTTTTTTTAGGATGAATATAAAGTTCAAAAGAACAGCATTTATCTGAATAATCTTTTGAAACATCACGTCACGTTTGATCAGTTTAATTAATCCTTGATGAGTAAAAATTATTTCTCTCCAAAAATAATATAAAAATCTTGCTGATCCCAAACTTTTGAACGGCAGTGTATACACACACACACACACACACACACACACACACACACAGATATATTACACACTAAAGGAGAAGGAAAACATTAAAGAGCATTATATAACTCAGTTTAATAAGGTTTGTCTGTCCTTCAGTTCTTCAGCACACTGGAGCAGTGTTTGATGGTGGGTCAGTGTGTGAATCAGGTGGGCATCAGTGAACATCACAGCGGCATTCTGGGATTGACGGCAGAAAGAGTCATGAGGCAGATGCCTTCTGAACAGGTACTGCATTAATC
The DNA here is from genome assembly GCA_030378365.1 of Hybognathus amarus. NCBI lineage: Eukaryota > Metazoa > Chordata > Actinopteri > Cypriniformes > Leuciscidae > Hybognathus > Hybognathus amarus. Next base: position 327,684 of record JAQIUQ010001272.1, on the reverse strand, counting down.
TTATTAAAGGGATAGTTCACTTTGAAATTAATTTTTGATATGTTTTATCTTACCTCAAGGGCATCCAAGATGTAGGTGTCTTTGTTTCCGCAGCATTTTCAATTTTGATATTTTTAGGTCAAACCATTCTTGTCTGTCAGACATATAATGGAGGTCTATGGTCACCACCTCGAAGAGCATGCACAGAGAAGTTCAAATTAATAGCTACAACTTTTCCCATCTTAAATTGTAATAAACACGGAAATCAATATGTGGCGGTCAGCGCTGATAATGTGGTGGGCTGCCACTAATAAATGTATGCGAAACACTGTACCGGATATCACTCAGATAAACATAGCTATTTTAATAACGCCGTCTCCTTCTTTGTTTGGAAACCTTAACATTTTTATTTTAAAAAATTGCGTTTGCTCTCAAGGTCAGATTGCACCCCACAGCTCAACAACCTGCTCATCACCTTAACTTTCACTGCATTTGTAGTCAATGCCATATTATCTTGTAAACACCAAAAAACAAACCGAACAGAAGTTAACTTTGGGCCAGCTCATCACCATGGCAACACGTCTGATGAAAGCGTCTATATGAGAAATACTGGAATAGTACATGGTATTTTTCAAACAATAGTGCAATAAACAATGTTGGCACAAAATTAATGCAGTTTTGTTGTTTAACAATCACATTGTGTACCTTTTAAAGCTTTTATATTATATTTCTACTTTTAGGACATTGTGCAAATGAAGCAGAGGTTACCATCAGAACTCCTGCAACATCTGAAGAGGAAGGCCGTCGATATCCTGACGTACTATCAGCCCCAGTGGGGTAAACTCTTCTTTATAGTTCATTTAATAGCAACTCTTATAGTTATAGTTCAGTGATGAACCGTATTTTTTATTTATATATTTTTTTTCAATGATGAGATTAGGGATGCATGATATATCGGTATCGGCAGATATCTGTTCATTTTTAATGTTATTGGCCCGATAAGAAAATTAATAATGTCAGATAAATAATGTATTCCTTCAACTGAGACGCTTCAGATGCGCACTGTTCAACATGATAGTGTTGAATTGCTTGAAATATGATTGAAATCACTTCAAAAAAAGGAAAATATAGTTAAGTGCAAGTCTGTCTACATAAAAGTATTATGAGAACATCATTATAATTGTGTGATTGGGATATGGATTTTACTTGTTAGACTTTTGTTTTGCAATCAGGCTCTCAAAAATTATATAAAATTTTTGATTTAGATTTATCTGCCGATATATATCGGTTATCGGCTTTCAAATATAAAGAGTTATCGGTATTGTCCAAAATGTTCATATCTGTGCATCCCTAGATGAGATATTTTGTTAGTACGCTGAGTAAGAGGAAAATGTATTACTACTTCTTTCAGAGAATGAAAGCGAGGGTCTCAGGAGTGTGAAGCTTTCTAAACTTCCTGAACTGCTGGACGGTGAACAAAAGAAAGCAAAGAGCCTCGCTGAGAGAAACAGAGAGAACACCACGTTACTGCAGAGACAAACTCACGCGTACCTGTCTGTGAGTCCTAAGAAACAACGTTCATGTCTCCACTATCATGTGTTATCAACATCTGGATCGCTGCCAGACAACCTGTCTAACTTGTTTGATTTTTGTTAGTAATGTTGCTTGTGTCAAAATTGAAGATAGAAGAAACAGAAAGCTGAGACTCTTCAGATGCGCACTGTTCAACATGATGATTATGAATTGCTTGAAATTCAAAAAAGGAAAATACAATTCATGTGCCGCACAAGCCTGTCACATCGGCTACATAACGTTATCATGAGAACATCATTTTTATTGTGTGATTGAGACGTGGATTTTAATGGTGAGAATTGTGTTTTTTTTTTAATCAGGCTCTCAAAAATTATATATAAATTTGGACTTAGATTTATTGGCCGATATATCGGTTTATCGGCTTTCAAATATAAAGAATTATCGGTATCGGGCAAAATGTTCATATCGGTGCATCCCTACAAACTATTCATTTTCAGATGTTACAAATGTTATCGCATAACACTTCAGCTCTATTTTATTACTCTTAAGAAATGTTGAATTAGGTTAAACCTAATATAGTTTGAGTTTTCAGCAAAAATAGATATCGTTTTTCTCACCATGGCATGGTGTTAAAAAACCCATGCAATGAGTTTTTAAAGGTGTTTTTGGCTTAAAATGAGGATCTCATAATGTCATAGTGTTTTATGATGCTCATGAAATGAAATCTTACATCATTAGATTGAGTTTATGCCAGGTTATTATGGTATATATTAGGGATGCACGATATATCGGCCACATTATCGGTATCGGCACGATATATGATCATTTTTAATGTTATCGTTATCGGCCCAACAAGAACATTTAGCCAATATCTAAAAGCTGATAAATAATGTATTATTTCCTTCAGCTGAGTAACTTCAGATGTGCACTGTTCAACATGATGCTTTTAAATTGCTTGAAATAGGATTGATTTCACTTTAAAAAAGGAAAATCCTATTAAAGTGCAAAATGTGAAGTCATATCGGCTACACAACATTAAAATAAGAACATCATAATTGTATTTGTATCTTGGCTTTTAATGAGGAAAATCAAAAATTGTCTAAAAAATTTGGATTTAGATTTATCGGCCAAAATATCGGTTATCGGCATTCAAATATAAAGGATTATCGGTATCAGCCAAAATTGTCATATCGGTGCATCCCTAGTATATATTATGGTTACATTAACTAGGGATGCACTGATATAAACATTTTAGCCGATATCAATAATTCCATATGTTTAAAAGCTGATAACCGATATGTTGGCCGATAAATCTAAATCCAAATTTTTATATAATTTTTTTTGAGAGCCTGATTACAAAAACAAAAGTCTCACCATGAAGACCCATGTCCCAAACAAAATTATATATGTGTAAATTTCAAGTGTTTTAAAATTATTATGTTGAACAGTGCGCATCTGAAGTGTCTCAGCTGAAGGAAATAATACATTATTTATCGGCTTTAATAAATCAGACACATTTTATTATTGGGCCAATAACGATAACATTAAAAGTGAACATATATCGGCTGATACCGATATGGTGGCCGATATTTTTGCATCTCTAACATTAACAGTGTTTGCTTTGACAGGAGCTGGTGAAGTGTATGAAGGTCCTTCAGTGTCTCGTCCTGGATCTCAGGCTAAAGGCTCAGAAAGATCTGGACCGGAAGAAGATCGAGTACTTCGAGGCCAAATGTGAGATCGGTTTGCAGAAGATAAGGTGCGGTGATCTTTGCAGCTTTGGCTTGTGCTCTGAAATGTAGTTTTGAGGGCATTTGCATGTTCATGACGACGAGTTTGTTCCTGTAGGGCCGAGATGCTTGAAGTTCAACTGGACACCTACACAAGAGACAAGATAGCAGCTCACAAGAAAATAACGTGAGTTGGGATTTTACAGGAGGCGGGACCTGTCACTGTTCTATTGACGGTTGAAACACTATTTACCTTTTTTAAAGTCCTCCTGTGGTGAAAATCCAGCGTTTAATGGTGTTTTTAATACGCTTTAAGACCGCATTGCAGAGTATTTCCTCCTTAAAACTGCAGTGAACCAAAGACAAAAACACGCTTTGAAATCGCTGGTGTTTCTGACGTCACAAACCACCTTGTAACCAATCAGATCAACGTGTGATCGTCAACCAGTGGTGAGCTGAGTGAGTGAGTGGAGGTGGGGATCATTTGCATATTCATAGAACCATGCACACGTTTCAAGATATTGTCATTAATATTGTCAATCCAGAGCTCTTTGTTTAAGACGTTTAACTGTTGTAGTTTATATGTGTGCATAAGAGACACTGAACAGTCAAAACCAGGGATGCACGATATATAAGCCACCATATCGAATCACTTCAAAAAGGAAAATACAGTTCAGTGCAACATGTGCAGCGCAAGCCTGTCATATCGGCTACATCACATTACAAAATATTGGTTATCGGCTTCTAAGTATAAATGATTATCACCTTTTATTCAAATTAAATATGAAACTAATATATAGACTCATTACATGCAAAGTGAGATATTTCAAGCCTTTATTTGTTATAATTGTGATGATTATGGCTTACGGATCTGAAAACCTTTTCACAATATTCTAATTTTGACTCAGCCATAATCATCAAAATTATAACAAATAACGGCTTGAAACATCTCACTTTGCCTGGTTTTGACTGTTGGAGTGTGACCTGTGTGTGTGTGTTGTGTCCAGGGAGAAGCTGAACGCAGAGCTGAAGAGCTGTGAGATGGACAGACAGGCGGTGGAGTCGAAGCTGGCGTCCTTCGAGATCTACGGTAGAGACTTTGAGGCTCTCGCTGAGGAATACTCAGCGCCTACGCCAGGAGATCGCCACCAAATCCTGGGCCTTGAAGGAGTTCTCCACATGAGTGTGTGAATATGAATCCTCATAGCTTGCCCTGTTCATCTGTTGTCCTATAATGAAAATAGTTTTTTTGCATTTATTTGTTATTGTTGACTATATTGTTAATATAATAATTAATCAGCGTCACTCAACAAGTTAAGGTTCAGGCAAAATTGACTGTTAGCTGTTGTTAATAAATAATAGTTTTTCGTCTTGATGTGATTTTTATTTTTCTGGTATTTGTCTCCAACGCAGAATAATCTGCACTTTTAGATTGTAGTTTTTATTCTGAACTATTAAATTACTGTTTATGATGAATAGCGATGTTTTAAAATGATGTTGCTGCCTAAACTACACACATTTCTATGCTAATATCACAATTTTCTAAAATATATTGTTTCCAATACGTTTCTGGAAGAATTTATTTACATTTATTATTTATATATTTATGTGAAACTTTTATAAAATAGACACATTTTAAACTAAACAATGTTTCAACATGTGGTTGCATAAAACCATAAAATAGTACATTTTTAAATGGACAGTCTTTATAAAACACACACACACACACACTATATATATATATAAATAAAGAGAGAGAGAGTTTCAATCTTTATAATGTTAATAAACAAATTCCCATACAAATTATTCAAATAAGTAAATAAAATTGATATTAAAACAGATAATAAAAAAGATAAAAATAAATAATTACACACATTATTCTAAAATAAATATTAAGAAATAATTAAATGAGTAAATAAATAATATTAAAATAAACAGGTACATAAATTATATTTTTTAAAAATTAAGAAATATAAAAAACATTAAATTATATACAAAGTAAATAAAATTATCTAAAAACAGATATTAAGAAATATTAAAATAATACATTATATTCAAGTAAACAACAAAAATATTAATATAAATAAGCACATACATTATATTCAAATAAATTAAAAAAAGTAAAAATACACAAATAAATTATTAACGTGAATAAATAACTTAGGCTATATTAATAACTCGATACATGTATAAATATTGTGCAAAAGTAAATTTTTTCAAAACCTTTTCACAATATACTAATTTTGACTACTGTGGTTTTCATATCTGTAAGCCATAATCATCACAGTTATAACGAATAAAAGGCTTGAAATATCTCACTTTGCATGTAATGAGTCTATATAATATATTAGTTTCATATTTAAGTTGAAATACTGAAATAAATGAACTTTTGCACCATATTTTCATTTTTCCAGTTTCACCTGTATTATGCTATAATATATTTATTAAGTTCCTTCCACGCCTGTAGGGTCCGCCACCCGCCATGTGAGACGGAAGTGACGTACAATCAAGAGAAACGTCAACTTCCTCTTTCTGCACAGGTGGTCTGTCAGGAGTTAGCAGCATATGGTTAGCAGTGCTGATTTTATTTATTTATTGACGAGATGGACGTGGTTCTGTATATCGTAGCTGCGATTATTCTGCTCGTCCTGATCGTGTTCGCTGTGAGAGTTCGTGGACGGACTGAGGAAGGTGAGTGGAGGAGATATGAACATCATAATCTGATTTTATTAAACTCGGTTTGATGTTCACTGGCTGTAAAAATAATCTCAGGACCCCTGTGAAGGATATTTACTTCGTTTCAAGTATACAGACGTATTAATACAGTGTGAAAAAGCATTTAACGTTGAGTGTTTTCACAATAAATATCACAGAGCTGTTTTACTTTTAGTTTTGACTTTTTTCACTAATTTTGTAAAATCCCCTCAAGTTGTCCATGAACCTCCTAGAACAGTGTTTTCACAAAACTGTAAAAAATAAATAAATAAATAACACAAAATATTAAAATAAATAAAGTAATTGTTAAAATGAATTTTTTTTAAAAACAAACAATAAAAATATTCAAATAAATGTAAATTTAAATAAATATTTAAAAGAATTTAAAATAAATAAGTTAAATTATATTTAAATTTATAATAAAAAGATCAATATATACATAAATAAATTGTTAAAATAAATAAGTTAATATATTAAAATGAATAAATTATATTAAAATAATAAAAGAGATTCAATTAAATAAGTATATAGATTATATTAAAATAAATATCAAAAAGATTAAAAGGAACAAGTAAATAAATAATATTTAAATAAATAAAAAATATAAAAAATGAATATGTAAATAAATTGTTAAAGTAAATTAAAAAATAATTAAATGGATTTTAAAATAATACAAAATATTAAAAACATTTAAATAAATAATAAAAAGACTAAAATAAACAAGTAAATAAATGATAATAAAATACATGTATACATTTATAATTAAATGATATTGTCATAATTACATAAATAATTCGATTAAATTAGAGAGAAAGAATAAGAGTGATGGGAAACTCTGGGTGGATGTTGATGATCTCTTGTGCTCCTCTTCTCTCAGCGGACCGCGAGGAGCGGCGGGATGTGGCGTCCTCGAGCCGCGGCGCGTCCGCAGCCCCTGGAGGAGCGTCCGCGGGAATGCCCCGCCGCCGGAGGACCCTGAACACCCGAGTGCAGCGCGCAGCGGGCACAGCAGCCATCGGACAACGGTACTCCACACACACACACACACACACACAGCCATGCACATTGTTTTGGATACACTTACGATAAGGTTCATTCGAAACTGGTTCATTTAATTAGGTGAAACTAATATATATATATAGACTCATTACATGCAAAGTGAGATATTTCAAGCCTTTATTTGTTATAATGTTGATGATTATGGATTTCAAATATGAAAACCACAAAGCCAAAATTAAAATATTGTGAAAAGGTTTTCATATCTGTGAGCCATAATCATCACAATTATAACAAATAAAGGCTTGAAAATATCTCACGTTGCATGTAATGAGTCTATATAATATATTAGTATCACCTTTTAAGTTGAACTACTGAAATAAATGAACTTTTGCACCATATTTTCATTTTTCCAGTTTGATCCAACAGCACAGCACTATAGTGAGGGGAAAATATTGTTTTTAATTATAAATTGATTAAATATAGCTATATAATAATGAGTAGGATTAAAAACATTAAAAATAAAATAAAACAATTTTAATACTGAACAAATATTGTGTTAATATTATGTAAAGTGTCCTTTGGATCTTGAACAGCACTATATAAATAAAACCTAATTATTAATATTATTGTGGAGCCTGGCTTAATCCAATGTCTAGTGAAAATTATGCAAATTTGTGACCATTTAATTGCACTCATTCGCATATTTCTTTCCGAAATCTTGTAATGCAAGTATTGTGATCACATTATATTAGTTCATGTTAGTGAGATATAAGATGTGTGTTGACGCCTTTTTGCCTCCACTTGTAAACTCCTCGGATTTCGTTTATTTATCAGAGCAATAAAAATGGTGTAATTGTGACCCGTGTGTGTGTGTGTGTGTGTGTGTGCAGAGGACAGCCCCGCGGAGGCCGACGAGCCGCTGTCAGAGGAGCGTCCTCACGCCGCCGGGAAACCTGGAGCGAAGAAGCAGAGGAAGCTGGAGGAGAAGCAGGCGCGGAGAAACCAGAGAAGGTCATGACCCGCACTCAATCTCATTTGAGGAATATCATCTAGGCTCATTTATTTCTATTTGTAAAACACAACACATGTTTGTTACGTGTCGCTGAGATTCAGCTGTGTGTTCACACATTGCTTCTGTTTGTTCAGAGTCGAGTTTTCCTTTGTGAAGCAGATTCGAGTGTGTGTGCAAAATGCCGGATTTGATTGTTTATCACAAAATTCACTGTGTGTCTGTCTGTGTGTCTGTCTGTGTGTCTGTGTGTGTGTGTGTGTTTTAGGCCGAGCTGGCGCGATCACAGAGGAGAGGAAGAAGACGCAGGAACTGCGAGATCAGGAGAGACAGAAAGAAGAGGAGAGGGAGAAACTGCTGGAGCAGAAACAGGTCATGTGGACACATTACACTTCCTGTTTGGCAGCGCTGCAGAAAAGGCTTTTCTTACTTCCAGTCCAAATATCTGCAAATTCTTAAATCAAGATGCATTTTCAAAATGAATTGAGTCAATTAGTGACACGACATTTCTTTTTTTTTTTTTTTTTTCTTTTTTTTTTATTATTGGGATATACAAAAGGGTACAGCAATAACAATAAAAATATAGATTCCCTTTTTTCCCTTTTTAACAACTACTAAGGGTGGACTCAAACATGAACAATCCATAACCCTCAGTAAACCTTGACCCACCCACCCCAAGGAGGAAAATTAAACAGAAGTATGTTTACAAATTACACAATAATAATAATACAATTATTATATAAAAAAAATAATAATAAATAAATCAATATAAAAATAAAAAATAAGGTAGAGGAAATAATACTACAATAAAAATAGTGACACGACATTCTTTCTGGGTTAGTGACATCACCAACCCTAAAATTTACATTAGCCCCGCCCCCGGAACACGATTTATAGATTATCACAGGGGTGTCCAATCCTGCTCCTGCCGATTCGACTGTCCTGCACAGTTCATCTCCAACCCTAATCAAACACACCTGAATGTGATCCTAAAGACCTTGATTGGTTGCTTCAGGTGTGTTTGATTAGGGTTGGAGATGAACTGTGCAGGAGCAGGATTGGACACCCCTGGATTATCTATGCTAATCAGTGACTAGAAGATAACTAACTAACCCTTCAGAAATGTCCTGTTGCTTCTATGTTGTCACTTCTTCAGTGTCTCCATCTTTATCTGACTCCACTTTGAACATAAGATTTTAAAAATATTCAGGACACAGCTCTTGAAGCTCCGCCCCCTGTGCCGGGAGCAGCAGCTCATTTGCATTTAAAGGGACAGACACGAAAACTGTGCGTTTTTTGCTCACACTCAAAAAGTGACAATTTTAACATGATATATAACAATATCTGTGGGGTATTTGAGCTAAAACTTCACACACACACACACACACTTATAGTAAAGTATTATGTCTTGTTTTTTAGGGAGTTTAAAACAAGTTAAATGATCTGGCAAAATAATCTTGTTTCTGACATAATTTTTCTGACCTTATTGTCAAATAATTGACCTTTTTTTTAAGCAACAACTCACTAAATATTGATTTATTTCCCCAGAAAACAAGACATAATATCTTATGGCATGTTACTCATCTAGTAAATACATCCTGATTAAAGACGTTTTATACATTTGAATTGGTTACACTGGATTGCAGTGCAGTCGAATCGATGTGGAACACAGATAAGCTCTTAAATATTAGTAACCGTGTGTAAACGTGTCGTCCACAGGAGGAAGAGCTGCGTCGTGCCAAAGAGGATCAGGAGAAGAGAGAGGAGGAGGAGTACCAGCGTATGAAGGTGGCGTTCGTGATCGAGGACCAGGGAGAAACAGAAGAGCTGGACGAGCAAGAGGTGCGTTCCTCAAAGCGTCTGTGCGCCGGGAGGGAGGGTGTTTGCATCTGTGTATCCGTAGAAAAAATCCGACACCCTTGCCTCATTTAGTATGCGCGGTTCTATTAATATGCAAATGAGCCACTCACTCAGCGATCCACTGGTTGACGATCACACGTTGATCTGATTGTCTTTGGTTCACTGCAGTTTTAAGGAGGAAATACTCAGCAATGCTGTCCACTTATCAACTTACACATGGTGTGTGTTAAAGCAGATTTAACACACCACATACATACATAAACAACATTAAACGCTGGATTTTTCATGTCATGAACCCATAAATGCGAGACCCTACAGCCAAAACAATATGAATGTAAAGCAAAATCTATCCGATTTTAAAGTTATTTTGTGTTTTTCAGTCTCGCAACCTCCTGCAAGAGTTCATCCAGTACGTCAAGGTAACGTCTGTCAGTCACACATCAGATTAAAGCTGTTGCATTCATATTTGTGAGTTGAAAGGCTATAATAATACACTATAAAGGATGATATGCTGTTCAAATTAAAGATATTTTATTTTAATTGTCTCTTTGTATTTGCAACTTGAATGATGCGCTTAAAGCAAACGATCAGATGATTGATATCAAATGAATGAAATCAGTCTTTTTATGGAAATCAAAGTTGAAGGTGTCTGGATATATTTTGGTTCTGACTGTATATCTACTTCAACACAATCGTTTATATGACACCCCATGTTAATGGCACTTGTGTTCACTTCTGTCTCCTCAGAAATCGGAAAGTGGTTTTGCTGGAGGACTTGGCGTCTCACTTTGGCTTGCGCACACAGGTCAGGGTTCAGTGTTCACAGGTCTGACTTCAAAACACATTCGAGAGTTTTAATCTGATTTGCGATGTGTTTCCTCACGTCAGGATGCTATTGCCAGACTGCAGGACCTGATCGCAGACGGTTCCCTTACAGGTACGAGTGTGTGACTTCATCCTGATGCAAAACACACACTTATATACCTGATGCAATAACACACACGATATATCGGCCACCATATCGGTCATCGGCCGATATCGGTTCATTTTTAATGTTATCGGCCCGATAAGAAAATAAATAAATAATGTATTATTTTCTCCAGCTGAGACTCTTCAGATGCGCACTTTTCAACATGATGATTATGAATTGCTGGTCTTAAAGTCTGAAATGTGTGTCGGCAACACAAAATGAAGATAATCAGAGGGTTAACCAAAACAAATGTGTTTATGTCTGAGAACCTTTTAAACACATACAATACAATAACCTTGTGTTTGTCCAGGAGTGATCGACGACCGAGGGAAGTTTATCTTCATCACCCCGGAGGAGTTGAGCGCTGTGGCTCAGTTCATCAAGCAGAGAGGAAGAGTGTCCATCTCTGAACTCGCTGAGCCAGCAACACCCTCATAAACCTCACGCCCGACATCCAGAGCGCACCTGCGTAACATCACCAGGACTCGAGAATCAAGTGGGATGCAGAATATCATTTATAGTCTGTTATGGCAGAACTATGGAGAAAGCTTGTTTCTACCATAGAGTAAAATAATATAACAATGGAAACTTTATATCTCACAATTCTGACTTTAATTCTTGCAATTTTTCAAAATTCGGTTTAAATCTCACAATTCAGAGTTTATACACTGCAAAAAATTATTTTCTTATTTAGTTTTTGTGTCTTGTTTCCAGTCCAAATTTCTAAAAATTCTTAAATCAAGATGCATTAACTTACGGTGGCATATTTGCATTCACTTGAAGAAAAAAAAATCTACTCTGTTTTTCTGAATTAACGAGTTAATTTTTCATGACAAAAAAATTTTTTGCCCTGTTTTTCTGAATTAACGAGTTAATTTTTTATGAGAAATTTTTTTTGCTCTGTTTTTCTGAATTAACGAGTTAATTGTTCAGTGAGAAATTTTTTTTGCTCTGTTTTTCTGAATTAATGAGTTAATTGTTCATGAGAAAAAAAGTTTTTGCTCTGTTTTTCTGAATTAACGACTTAATTTTTCATTAGAAAAAAAGTTTTTGCTCTGTTTTTCTGAATTAACGACTTAATTTTTCATGAGAAAAAAGTTTTTGCTCTGTTTTTCTGAATTAACGACTTAATTTTTCATAAGAAAAATTTTCATTCAGAAAAACAGAGCAAAAAAAATTTCCATGAAAAATTAACTCATTAATTCAGAAAAACAGAGCAAAAAAATTCTCATGAAAAATTAACTCGTTAATTCAGAAAAACAGCAAAAAAAATTTTCTCATGAAAAATTAACTCGTTAATTCAGGAAAACAGAGCAAAAACTTTTTTTCTCATGAAAAATTAACTCATTAATTCAGAAAAACAGAGCAAAATTTTTTTTCTCATGAAAAATTAACTCGTTAATTCAGAAAAACAGAGCAAAAAAAAATTTTCTCATGAAAAATTAACTCATTAATTCAGAAAAACAGAGTAGATTTTTTTTCTTCAAGTGAATGCAATACGCCACCGTATTAACTAGATATTATTATCATATGTCTTGTTTTCTGGGTAAATAAATCCAAATTAATTGAGTTGTTGCTTAAAACAAGCAAAATTATCAACCAATGGGGTCAGAAAAATAATGTTAATTTAAACAGAAACAAGATTATTTTTCTGACTCCATCATTAATATGATGTAAGAGTAAAGAATGTATTTCATTAGTCTTACACATTTCAGACAGGCCTGTGGAAAACTGAACATGAGGGGATTTTAAAACTAATCACTTGAGTTTTGTTTTTTTAGTATATTTTTCTAGCAAGAATCAAGTCTACTATATTTCATGCATTGTTAAATGACCGCTTAAGGCTTTTATCACAAACAACTGAAAAAGTAATGAATATTTATTGGTCAGAAACTGGGAACCCTGTCACTGTTGACTGTCCTGTTTAATAAAAACGCATCACAAACTACAGTTGGCTTTATTGTTATGAAAATGTAAATGTAATGTCTATTTCACCTTAAACTAGCTGATCGTATTTATTATTTAGATTCTCCCTAGCAGTATATAATGAGAAAAAAAAGCATGCATTTATGAGGACTGCTTTATTCCCGCCACGAATTATAATTATGGTTGTTAGGCTCGTGACATTAATTTCCCTGAAGCGAAACTTTTCTATTTGCACATCATTTTTGTAATGGTTTAAACGAAAAATAGAGCCATGTTTTATATAAAGGATAGGATGTGTTATACATTAGGATAAACAGGAAAAAAAAAATAATCAAAAGAATTCGGAGTCAAATGTCTCGTGTTGTGAATGTGTGTCTTGCATGTGTGCGTCGAGCCTCTAGAGGGCGCTGTGTGAGCGGAGCTGCGCATGCGCATGGTTCTTCATCTGCTTATGTTGATTCGTTCCCTGCTTTAAACCACCACACTAGCTTTAATGTGTGCTGGAGATTTAAATAACGCGAGCAGAAGATATCCGTTCATCTTTAGCCGTGTCCAGTATGAGAGGTGCCGAAAATCGACGCTTTGTTTAGCGTAGAGAATGTTTTATAGCGGTTATAATGTCACGAGTGATTCTGTAAGAAACGTCGTTTTCACTCGGTGACGTCACGCGGAACTCTGTCAGGTATTATTATTTTCAATTTCATCTCTGTTTTGGTTTTGTTATCCTCGAATGATCGCTTAAGTTACAGTACTGAGACCGGGGCTAGTTGTCACGTGGTCTGGACCAAAGGGCAGGTTCGGGTTGTCACGTGCTTGTTTTATGTTGTGATCTTGTAGTTTATTAATGACGTTACATTCTCTGTAGGATATACTCACCTCTCTCCCTCTCTCTCTCTCTCTCTCTCTCTCTCTCTCTCTCTCTCTCTCTCTCTCTCTCTCTCTCTCTGAGAGACTTTAAGGTTTGTGTCTAACTGTAGTAAATAAATAAATAAATAAAAAACCTACCCTGAGAAATATTCCATAATGTTCCACATTCTCTAATGTGACAACTAGCCCCAATCTCCTACACAAGTGCACTTTATGTGTGTCACCAGGGAGTAATAGTAATATTTTTTTTCTCCAAAGCGACTATGTTTATGAGGAACCTTAAACGCTCAAAATGTTGTTTCCACACTGAATGTGCTGCTTTTAAACCCCATCTCTCCATCAGCATGACCCTGGCGTTGACCCCTGCGTCCGTGTGCCAGTGCTTCACTCTGGTGTCGCTGTGCACGTCCATCGCAGACCCAAACTGGATCCAGGTCCAGAACTCCTCCGAATCCGACAGCAAACTCATCTACGGCGTGGCCTTCACGATGGCATGCGTACCAGAAGCCGCACAGACACAGGTTTGATCCGATACTTCTGTATTTTCCTATAAACATCAAATGTGTTGCTCATTGTTATTTTAAGAGCCCATTTTATGCCTCTACTAGAACAAGTGTTCCTGCTTGAATGTTGATTATTCTCCTCATATCCTCGTATCTCCATTGTTCAGCTCCTCTCTTCCCAGTCTGTCAGTAACGCTCTGTTTACTTCCTGTCTCTATGAAGCCCCTCCTTCTGAAAGCACACCTTGCTCTGATTGGTCGGCTGGAGCAATGTGTTGTGATGGGTGGAGCTTTTTGAGTGTGTTTGGGAAATGTCCACCCCTTTCCATAACCGCCAGTTTAACACACTGCTTACTAACTCAACCAGGCCCCGCCCCTTTATTCTGCTTATGAATTATTTAAATGGGGAATTTTGAGACGTGTTTGTTCATATCGATCAAAACTGACTTTACCAGGACAATAACTTTATTTTAGAGAGCTGCGATAAAGCCTAACAATCTGTTCTGTAATCTCCTATTATTAGTGTAAAGCTGCTGTGAAACTCTTAAAAATATTATTAAAGCGCTGTATGAATGAAGGCGACTCGATGTGTGTGTTCTGATCTTGTTCTGATCTGTGTGTAGGTCCGTTGGGTGGTTTGCACGGATGGGGAATGTGGCTCCTGTATTCGCTGGCAGCTCTCTGTTACTGTGCCGTCTTGTTTTCAAGCTTCTCATTCCTGATGGATTTCCCTCGGAGCATCTGTCAATCAATCCAAGCTGGTGACATCACTGCACGTCTCCACAGGTGACATCACTCAACCTGAACACGAGTGTGATTGGAATTGTTCCTACAGTCAAACCAAAGTGTATTCAGACACCTTCAACATTTCTCACTTTATCACAGTTTTAGATATTTGGATTAAAACAAGACAAAAACACATCTAGATATAAGCATTTTTAGATATTTGGACTGAAACAAGACAAAAACACATCTAGATTTAAGCATTTTTAGATATTTGGACTGAAACAAGACAAAAACACATCTAGATATAAGCATTTTTAGATATTTGGACTGAAACAAGACAAAAACACATCTAGATTTAAGCATTTTTAGATATTTGGACTGAAACAAGACAAAAACACATCTAGATTTAAGCATTTTTAGATATTTGGACTGAAACAAGACAAAAACACATCTAGATTTAAGCATTTTTAGATATTTGGACTGAAACAAGACAGAAATACATCTAGATTTAAGCATTTTTAGATATTTGGACTGAAACAAGACAAAAACACATCTAGATATAAGCATTTTTAGATATTTGGACTGAAACAAGACAAAAACACATCTAGATTTAAGCATTTTTAGATATTTGGACTGAAACAAGACAAAAACACATCTAGATATAAGCATTTTTAGATATTTGGACTGAAACAAGACAAAAACACATCTAGATTTAAGCATTTTTAGATATTTGGACTGAAACAAGACAAAAACACATCTAGATTTAAGCATTTTTAGATATTTGGACTGAAACAAGACAAAAACACATCTAGATTTAAGCATTTTTAGATATTTGGACTGAAACAAGACAAAAATACATCTAGATTTAAGCATTTTTAGATATTTGGACTGAAACAAGACAGAAATACATCTAGATTTAAGCATTTTTAGATATTAGGACTGAAACAAGACAAAAATACATCTAGATTTAAGCATTTTTAGATATTTGGACTGAAACAAGACAAAAACACATCTAGATTTAAGCATTTTTAGATATTTGGACTGAAAAGAGAGACGTACATCTAGATTTAAGCATTTTTAGATATTTGGACTGAAACAAGACAAAAACACATCTAGATTTAAGCATTTTTAGATATTTGGACTGAAACAAGAGAAACGTACATCTAGATTTAAGCATTTTTAGATATTTGGACTGAAACAAGACAAAAACACATCTAGATTTAAGCATTTTTAGATATTTGGACTGAAACAAGACAGAAACACATCTAGATTTAAGCATTTTTAGATATTAGAACTGAAACGAGACAAAAATACATCTAGATTTAAGCATTTTTAGATATTTGGACTGAAACAAGACAAAAATACATCTAGATTTAAGCATTTTTAGATATTTGGACTGAAACAAGACAGAAATACATCTAGATTTAAGCATTTTTAGATATTTGGACTGAAACAAGACAAAATACATCTAGATTTAAGCATTTTTAGATATTTGGACTGAAACAAGACAAAAATACATCTAGATTTAAGCATTTTTAGATATTAGAACTGAAACAAGACAAAAATACATCTAGATTTAAGCATTTTTAGATATTTGGACTGAAACAAGACAAAATACATCTAGATTTAAGCATTTTTAGATATTTGGACTGAAACAAGACAAAATACATCTAGATTTAAGCATTTTTAGATATTTGGACTGAAACAAGACAAAAATACATCTAGATTTAAGCATTTTTAGATATTTGGACTGAAACAAGACAAAAATACATCTAGATTTAAGCATTTTTAGATATTTGGACTGAAACAAGACAAAAACACATCTAGATTTAAGCATTTTTAGATATTTGGACTGAAACAAGACAAAAACACATCTAGATTTAAGCATTTTTAGATATTTGGACTGAAACAAGACAAAAACACATCTAGATTTAAGCATTTTTAGATATTTGGACTGAAACAGAGAGAAATACATCTAGATTTCAGCATTTTTAGATATTTGGACTGAAAAGAGAGAAATACATCTAGATTTAAGCATTCTTAGATATTTGGACTGAAACGAGACAAAAATACATCTAGATTTAAGCATCTTTAGATATTTGGACTGAAACAAGAGAAATACATCTAGATTTAAGCATTTTTTGATATTAGAACTGAAACGAGACAAAAATACATCTTGATTTAAGCTTTTTTAGTTATTTTGACTGAAACAAGACAAAAATACATCTATATTTAAGCATTTTTAGAAATTTGGACTGAAACAAGACAAAAATACATCTAGATTTAAGCATTTTTAGAAATTAGGACTGAAACAAAACAAAAATACATCTAGATTTAAGCATTTTTAGAAATTAGGACTGAAACAAGACAAAAATACATCTAGATTTAAGCATTTTTTGATAATGTGTGTGTGTGTGTGTTTCTCTCCTTTCAGCGTTCAGCTGTGTGTTGGTGCTGGGTGTGTGTGTGGCGTGCATGTGTGTGATCGAACACAACCTGCACCGAGGAACTCCCGATCTCAGCCGAACCGCATCCTGATGCCTGGGGAAAGCCTCTTCATCCAGATGTTGGGTTTGCTCTTCTCTCTCGCGGCGTGCGCTTTCACCATTAAGGCTCGATGTCAGAACCCGTCAGGTCGTGTGACTACCTGAGCGTAGGCAGAGACGACAGTGATACTGAGCCTCTGATTGGTAGAGCTGAGGGGGAGGAGTAAAGTCGCATAGAGTTTAACCTCTATAAAGTAAAGAGGTTCACTTGATTTATGCACTTTATTTCTTATGACGGGAAACAAACGCGATCGGACAAACACGTGCAAAATTTGGTGTTTATGCAATTCAGGGAGAATTTGAGTTGAATTGGTCACACAGGATGTAGAATTGGAATGACAGGCAGTATTTATTTACTTAGTTACAGTTCAAAGAAATTCAAAACTTCACTGAGACAGCATGATACTGTAGTTTTTATAAATATTTTAAATACTTTTTAATATTTTTTCAGTTTGGATTTAATTTTTTTTGTAATTTCATTCGTTTTTTTAATGTCTGTTTTATAACAGTTTTAGTTATTTCAGTAAATAAAGTTGAACGTAATGAAAATGAGAAATGTTACTGAAATAAAATGTTTGTAGTTTATTTTGTTAAAATCAATTCAGTTTACGTTTGTTTTATTTTAAGCAGCAACCTTTTTTAATGCTTTAAATTTAGTTTTAGTTAACTATAATAACACTGAAACATATATTTTGATAAAACATAATTCATTTGGACTTAATTATGTTGTTTTGCTTATTTTTCTAAATTAATTGGACTTTTTTCTCTAATATTGTTAAAGCAATTAGCAAACTTTTGTCATGCAGCACCAAAACAAAATAGTTTTGGTAAATGGAAAATGGTAAATGGACTGCATTTATATAGCGCTTTCATAGACCCAATGGCCACCAAAGCGCTTCTACAATTTGCCTCACATTCACCCATTCACACACAGATTCATACACCGACAGCGACGGCAGCCATGCAAGGCGCCATCCAGCTCGTCCGGGAGCAGCTGGGGTTAGGTGTCTTGCTCATGGACACCTCGACACTTGATCAGGTGGAACCGGGGATTGAACCACCAACCTTTCGGTTTGTAGACAACCTACATGAACCACTGAGCCACTGCCGCCCCACTGCCGTTTTACTCTATCAAAGTCATCTACCATAATAATCTAATCACATTTTATTTTTAACAATAATATTCACTTTAGTAGTAAAATTTTTATTTGACTTTTCAAGTGGAAAAAAACAGCTGCTATACATTAATTAAAAACGGATTTCTTAATTCTAAAAATTAAAAATATTTTTTCCCTTAAAAATAGCCTAATTTATATGGATAATATTAAAATATATAAAATTAAATATAATTTATATAAAATATTAAAATTTAATGTTTTGGATTTTATTCTATTTTACTCTTATGATTTGTATTTGTGCACAGATAAAAAATAAATAACAATAGAATACAATGTGGAAGGATAGACAAAACAACTGTTAAGGGCTTTTTTATTTATTTTTCACCTGAACAATATTTAATTAAATTATCTTAATTTACAATTCTGTATCCTGTTTGCAACCTAAATTACAATTCAGTTCAGTATTCAATATTGGCTTCACTTCAGCACAACTACTATTATTAATGCCAGAATTATGGGAAATGTAGTTTTTTTGTAAGTATGATCATTCCAACATGACTTGAGGCTAGCTTCATGCAGTAAAACTCAGTTTACTCTTGGACCAAATACAGAAACCACTAGTCAAGAATAAATAGAAGTCACACTCGATTTGTTTCAGGGGTTTGAGAGCAGAGATTACATGTGAACGACTCTAAATGAACCCCTTTATACTAGAAACAAACTCAACAGCCTTTATGCTGCATACTCATATTTAATATTCAATTTATGCATAACTAAGAGGAAATGACATAAAACTCAATATGATGTTGTATCTGACCAGGTGTGAACCGAAAGTGGACTGAGACCCCATCAGCATTCAAATGGACTAAACTGAGATCGAGGTACGCTTTCTAATGCGGTGTAAAAGTTCTTATTCGCTTTCACCTAAAGGTGCACTATGTAAGAATTTTGCAGTAAAATATCCAAACACCACTAGGCCAGTGTTATATATTTTGTTTAGTTGATTACTTACAATATTCCAAACGTTTCCAACTGTCTTGAGATCGTGAGAAAATTGCGATTTTAACCAAGTCGCCAGTCAGTGACATCATATCCTCGTTACCTCGGTTTCGCACTGCCGTCGTAACCATGGCGACAACGTGGACAACAGCGTTACGGCTGCAGCGCGCATCACACTGTTGTTGTTTTGTTCAAACATTTTGGACCATGGCAAGCAGACTTTCGGGGACGGAAAGGAGAACTAAAACAAGGATCTATATCATTTTCGAGATGCCGCGAGCTGAGCGTCCGCGACTGACTTCGACTCGACAGAGACGCAAGTGCCGTCCTTGTCAAAAGTGTTGCATGTACTTTATTAGAACAGGTTTGCAAATGTTCATAAAACTAATCAATGTTATATAGCTCAACATGATGAACTGTTAGAATATGATCTGTTATTCTAATGTTGATCTAGCTTCCTCCTAGTCTCGTATAGCCAACAAACTAACACATAGAATAACATTCAACACACTTCGCAGCGCGCGCCCCGCTTCACACCACAGTCATGAGAAAAACATCAATGCATTCATTCATACATAAACATTATTAGATCCATCAGCTTGATGACAAGTTTCATAATGCCGCTTATTTCTTTGCGTCATCAACCTACGCCTTTGTTCTTGTAGCGGCTAAAAAATTACATAGTGCACCTTTAAAGGGAGAGTTTGAGATCTTGTAAAGATGAAAACTAAGTGTAAAGTGTGAAAACTAAGATATTCAGGCTGTTTTTCATCTTTTGGTTATTTCTGTGATTTCTATGGATAAATGAATCAAACACCAATCCTCAGTGTGCCTCAGAGCTTCCTTTTAGAGCTGTTAAAGGGATACTTCAAACAAAAAAAAACATTTTTATTTATTCGCCCTCGAGTTGTTCTAAACCTGTAAGAAACAAATACTATGGAAGTCATTGGGGTCCAAAAATGGTTTGATGACCAACATTCCTCAAAAATCTTCTTTTGTGTTCAACATAAGAAAGAAGCTCTTACAGGTTTGGGACAACATGTAGATGAGTAAATAACTCTTAAATAATAATAATACTCACATTTTTAATTTTAGGTGCACTGTCCCTTTAAATCACCTGCTCCTCCTTCAAAACATCAACAGATAAGCTTTACGTTTTCTAGCTAACATTGATCTTGATAAATCAAATGAATTCTGTTCTCATACTGTATTTGTATTTCCCTCTTTTAAACAGAATAATATTGTACCATTTGTTATTGATATTGATATAGTTATTTCAGTGTAATTATGACGCATTTCCTTTGAAGGAATCGTTCAACCCAAAATGAAAATTCTGAAAATTTAGTCTTTCTTCTCATCGAGGAAAAGATTACTTAGAGAAAAAGAATGATTTAAATGTCATACAAAAGATTCATAATGCACAGAGATATATTTAGAGAATGTAAATCTCATTTATGTGCATTTTTTAGTGAATCTCACGCATATTTCACAATAATCATTCATTTTGAGACATGGAAAACACTGTGATTTAAAAAAAATTATAAATACTCACTGTGTTTAGGACATATACATTTTTTAGTCATGTCTGGTGAAGCCATTGCATTTAATTGTGTGAAATACAACAACAAAAAAATCATATCTTCATTGTTTCTTGTCCAAAGTTGAGCTTGAAACGTCTTAATGATCTGGACCGTTCACTAAATGAACCTTCATGGTAACAGTGGAATCATGGGACGTCGATGTTCTTAATTTCTCAGCTCTAATTAGACTCGTTCACCTTCGTCACATGACACCAGCTTGTGCTCCCATTGGGTGGAGACCATCGCCATAGTAACCTTGAGAAGTTGTTGATGTCACAGATGAATTTGTGAATGGGGAGAAACATTAATGTGACGCTTATCAACTACATTAGTTTTGCGTAAGTTAAGGTCTGAACTTGAACGGCAGAATGGAAATGATGTGGAATTGAAGGAAAGCTGATCAAATGTTTCAGTGAGTTTGTTCCTAAAGCAACGCATTCATAATATGTTCGTTCTGATGATGTCAGTTTATGCCTGATGAATCTTTGCACATTTAAATGAAGATAACGCTTTGAACAATACAACAATCTCACTTTATTTTCTTTATCTTACTCAATGAAAAGCTTACAATTATGGTTGCATTTTGTTAACATTGAAAATATATTTTCAATATATCTTTGTCCATGTTGGTTAAAAAATACACTGTTAACAGATACAACTTTTGATTTTTAAATAATATTTTAATAACCTCAACCCCTATTTAGACTGTGAAAAAAATCTTTATGCCATAAAATATCTTGACTGTAACTCGACACCCTCGCCTCATTTAGTATGCACGATTCTATAAATATGCAAATGAGCCCCGCCTCCTCTCACTCAGCTCACTGGTTGCGATCACACGTTGATCTGATTGGTTACAAGGTGGTTTGTGATGTCAGAAACACCAGCAAATTTCAAAGCGTGTTTGAGACTGTCTTTGATTCACTGCAGTTTTAAGGAGGAAATGCTTATGAACTTACACATGGTGTGTGTTAAAGCGTATTAAACACACCACATTACATACACACACAAACAACATTAAACGCTGGATTTACACCACAGGGGGACTTTAAATGTATAGCTGCAGTTTAACACAGACACCTTGAAACAAAGTGTAACCAAAAGCATACCGGTAAATCGGAAATTTGTTTCTGTGAAGTTACATATATTTTTCCTTCTCTTGCACTGTTAAATGGATTTTGTTTATTTAAATTTCAATCTAATTAATAACTAACATGTTTTACATTTTGTCCTGTTGTTAGTTTAACTGCTTCTAATTTGTCAAGTCGCTTTGGATAAGCTTGTCTGCTAAATGAATAAATGTAGTAATATGAGTACTTGATGCACATAATTACATGCAACTAATCCTCAACCAAATCCTAACTCTATTACTTGTAGTAAATTAATATTTCGGTAACGCTTCCTTTTACAGTACAGTTCTTACAGTGTACTTACCTAGAAAGTACTGGCTAATATAAGGTAAGTACATGGAACAGGGGTTAGGTTCAGGGTTAGTACTAGTTATTACCCAGTAATTGTAGATATTAAATTAAGTACATAGTATTTACATGGGTAACTGGACTGTAAAAGGAAGCGTTACCAATATTTCTTAGTAGTACTTAAATATGTAAGTACACTGTAACACAGATACCTTAAAATAGTGTAACCGAATTTATTTATGTAATTGAATCTTATTATTTATTTACAGTTTTCATGATCAGTTTGATGTATAAATGATATGCGGGAAGGGGGCGTGTCTGTCCGCGTTTAAAAAGGGGCGGGGCTCAGGTGGGTGTGTCTCTCAGCTGATGCGCGCCGCCTTTCTCACGCGCGCGCACTTCATCTCCAACGCGGGCGTCAGCGGCAACGCATCGCGTTTGTTCGTTCGCTACAGGCAGATCAGCATCCGAAACGGACAGACACACGGACAGACGGATCCGCGGTGAGACAGTGAGTATATCTGTGTGTGTGTGTGTGAGATGGAGACACTCGAGTCGCTGGATGCTGCTGTTTGTCATGGAGGGATGCGGATTCAGTGATGCATCATTTTGCATGAGCAGAAACACGCATTATGTAATGCGATCAGGTGAACGCTGGATCTTCATTGAGCACCTGTCGTTAAATGCACAATTTATGATGTTATTATGACAAACGCGAGCCTTTAACGCGTCGGGGCACTGGTTAGTAGCATCACTAGGCCTATTCACTGTTGCTGGAAATGCTTGTTAATAGATCATGATGCGCGAGCCGCTTCGAAAGGTGAAGATGCGTTTTAGTGCATATATAGTGAGATGTCATCTTTAAAGCACGAGGGCTGTGTGTGTGTGTGTGTGTGTGTGTGTACACAGGTCTCAATCTCCTGTTTTTACTGTCAATGTTGTGTGTTTTCTTTGCGGCGCGAGCGTCTGATGCATCAACACTGCATGTTTACATTTATGCATCGCGTTGCGTTTGTGCCATCGCGTTATAAGCGCATGCGGTGATTATTAAACAGTGTATCAGGGTATTTAAGTGTGTGTGTTGGATTTATGAAGCATGTGAGCGATGATGTAATGCCAGTGAGTGAGTGACTGTGGTAGTAGAGGCACGTGCCAGTGCTGATCTGATCCAGTAATGGTGGCTCTACTGGACCAGTGATGCCACTGCACATCGTTTGCAATGGCATCAGAGTTTATAAGAATAGTAGAGCATGTGCACATTTGTGCTTTACAAAAAACAACAATGTTGGACTTGCACAATGGTATTCTTTAAAGCATCTTCGGAGGGCTGTGTGAATAGCCTACAAATATGGAAATCATCTGTGTGTATTAAAATGCCAAGATATATAAATATATAGTACCAATATTGTACCATGGTATTGAGAACTGGTCCGTTGAAATTTGGACTTACATTTATCGAGCCGATATATCGGTTATCGGCTTTTAAATATAAAGAATTATCGAGTATCAGTTTCAGCCAAATTTTTGATATGTCATTCCTTTTTATTGATACATTGTTGTTACCCTTGCAAAGTAGTACTTGTAAAATGATTGTATCAAAAGTCAGGGATCTCAATATTTTTAGCTATTTTTCTGGATGGACTGTTGAAAAATTACAGTCTATTTCTTAATACCTTTTCATTAAAGAGATTGTTCACCCAAAGATTTAAATTCTCACCTCATGTCGTTCCAAACACGTAAGACTTTCGTTCGTCTTCCGAAAACAAATTAAGATATTTTTAATAAATTTTGAATGAAAATGTTTGTCCCTCCATTGACCACCACTTTAACGCTTCAAAAGTTAATTCTAAAACAAATCCATATAAATTCAGTGGTTTAGTAAAAAACTTCAAACGTGCTGCGTAACACGAGAATGAACCTCATTGGTTCTTGCTGAAGCTCAAACATGCTGCGTGAACATGAATGTTTGATTGATTGACGTACGTATCACATGAATTGCAAAAAAAGTTTCTTATGCAATTTGTTTAAACAAATGTAAGCGGTCAAGGTCAAAATCAATTTTTTTTGTCTTTTCGAAACGGATTTCTCATTAAGCCGAATTTAAAATCTGCCTAGTTAGCAGGATTTACTCCCACATTTACACATCAGAAGTCACATCAGATTATCTGTGTTTGGTTAATGTTTAACTCCAGATAACATCTTACTCAGGGTGCAGTTTCAGTGAACAGATCCGTGTTGATGTTTACATGCGCCTGATGTTTAAACGAGAAGCTCTTTACAGTGTTTTCTTTTATTTGTTGGCATGAGAACTTGCAGTCGAGTGTTTTAAGGAGGTCTAATAAACGTTTAACATGAGGAGGACGCAGTTCTGCTTTTTCTAATTCTCAAGGGACGCACGTATGTCGCTTATTTACAGCTATATTTCCTTTTTATATTCCCTTTTATTTAACTGTCGGCATAACATTCTCTCCTAGTGTTGTTACCCCGTCAGACTTTCGTTAGTCTTCAGAACACACATTAAGATATTTTTGATTAAATCTAAGAGCTGTCTCACTCCTCCATAGACTTCTATTGTACTATTCTATCTACTTGCCGGCCCAGAAAGTTTAGTAAAGACATCGTTAAAATAGTCTGGCTCAACCTTACCTTTATCAAGCGATTAGAATACGTTCTGTGCGCAAAAAACAAACAAAAATAACTACTTTATTATTATAACTGTTTATTTTCTTCCGTGTGAGCCTAAAGTGAGCCTCGAGCAGCGCTTCTGCTATTGGCCGGCGCTGGTCATGTGTGTAATGCTAGCCAATGGTGAGCCTCCGTTCTGACGTACGACACAGAAGCGCTGCGCTAACATATTTGGTGTCTGAACAATCTTTGGTTTGAGTGTAAATCGTGGATGTAACGTCTGCTGGTGTGTTTGTGTTGCAGTGTGTGTGTGTGTGACCTGGCTCCCGTCTCCTTCACGCCCGTGTGTGTGGGCAGTGGAGTGAAGCGCTCGAGGCTCCTGGCATGGGCAGCGTAGAGGAGCGGGGCCTCCAGTCAACGGCCCATCACCATGCGTAGCGCTGGCACCCGTACCCACCCCCAACGGCCCGCTGGCACCGGCCCCCGCCCCGCCTCGAGCCCGCCGGCGCCTGGACGACCGAAGCTTCAGCGCCGACCAAATCCCCGGCCCGAACACCGAGACCAAAGGCGTCTGCGCCGACGAGAGGGATTACGCTCGCAGCGCTCATCGGCAGCACACGGTCGACGCGAGAGGCTCGTGACCAACGCGGTGTCGCTGACGGGGCGCGACCGAGACGGGCACCGGCGGGGGAGAGTCTGGATCTGTGCGGGAACAACGCTGGTGTTGAACAACGACAGGAATCATCGAAGCGCCAACGCTGCACAAGGACAAGAGCAAAAGCAAACCTGATAATCTCAATCCTCCCAACATACTGCCCGTCTCCGGGAAACTGAAAGCACGCACAGGTACTAACTTCAATGTAACTTCGACACCCTTGCCTCATTTAGTATGCGTGGTTCTATGAATATGCAAATGAGCCCCGCCTCCCTCACTCACTCAGACGACTACACGTTGATCTAATTGGTTACTTAATATTCTTCATGCCTTAAATTTTATTGAATGTAACTCGACACCCTTGCCTCATTTAGTATGTGCGGTTCTATGAATATGCAAAGAGGCCCGCCTCCACTCAACTCAGACGATCACACGTTGATCTAATTGGTTACTTCCAATTTTTTATGCCTTAATTTTATTGAACGGAACTCAACACCCTTGCCTCATTTAGTATGCACGGTTCTATGAATATGCAAATGAGCCCCGCCTCCCCTCACTCACTCACTCGACGATCACACGTTGATCTAATTGGTTACTTCAAATTTTTCATGCCTTAAAATTTTATTGAACGGAACTTAACACCCTTGCCTCATTTAGTATGCACGGTTCTATGAATATGCAAATTAGCCCCGCCTCCCCTCACTCACTCACTCAGGACGATCACACGTTGATCTAATTGGTTACTTAAAATTCTTCATGTTGTAAAATTTTATCTGAATGTAACTCGACACCCTTGCCTCATTTAGTATGCGCGGTTCTATGAATATGCAAAAGAGGCCCGCCTCCCCTCACTCAGATGATCACACATTGATCTTAATTGGTTACTTAAAATTCTTCATGTTTTAAAATTTTATTGAACGTAACTCGAACACCCTTGCCTCATTTAGTATGCACGGTTCTATGAATATGCAAATTAGCTCCACCCCCACTCACTCAGAGATCCACTAGTTGATGATCACACATTGATCTGATTGGTTACTGCGACACCTTTGTCTCATTTACATTGAACAAAATTATAAACACAACACTTGTTTTTGCCGCCATTTTTCACGAGCTGCACTTAAAGATCTAAGAGTTTTCTCTATGTACGAAAAAAAGGCCTATTTCTCTCAAATATTGTTCACAAATCGATCTAAATCTGTTAGTGAGCGCTTTTCCTTTACCGAGATAATCCGAGCACTTCACAGGTGTGGCGTATCAAGATGCTGATTAGACCGCAGGATTATTGCACAGGTGTGTCTTAGGCTGTCCACAATAAAAAAGGGAATAAATGGATTATAAATACAAAATACGAAAATATAATTTAGTACCATAAAATACAAAATATTAAATATAAAAAAATTATTGCACTAAAACAGTAAATTTCATTGAAGAAGAAAAAAAAATTGACATGCGAAGATTTAGATGTTTGAGCTGGAAAACAAGACAGAAACACCGAAGACGAAAAGAACATCATTATATTAATAATAGTACAATAATTTGCATATTTAATCCTGCAGTTTTTTCCGTTTGTCTCTCCAGACTCAATGACTCTCTGGTGCGTCCGTCGGCCTTCAAACCCGTGGTGCCGAAGAGCTTTCACTCCATGCAGAACCTGGTGTGTCCCCTCCAGACGGGCTCCGGCTCGGCTCCAGGTCCGAGTGGTGTCGGCGCCGGCGGGTCCGAAGCGGGTCCGAACCAGGACAGTCCTGGCAGCCGAGGAACACACATGGGCCCGGGCCTCTCGGACTCGGGGAGGAACTCTCTCACGAGCCTTCCACGTACACCGGGTCTGGTTCACGGGCCGGCTCCGGCTCTCGGGCCCCTCAGCGCCTCCACCAGCCACATCAACCGGCTCGGCACCGGCGCCCCGGATAAACCGGGCTTCCAGAACGGGCTCAGCGCGTCGGACAGCGGGCGCTCGTCCTCGGGGAAGAGCTCGTCCTCGTACCAGCGCCTCAGTCACATGAGCGACGGCCCCGGACCCTGAGGCCCTCCCGAACTCAGACGACGTCATCCAGGACCTCGAGGACCGGCTGTGGGAGCGAGAGCAAGAGTGAGTGAGGTGACAACCTTTATATGATCCTTTTACACCCAGCCCACATTCATTCATTCATTCATTCATTTTCTTTCATTTTGTATACACCATTGAATATTAATTTATTACATTTGTATACACCATTGGATATTTATTTATTTTTAAGGCTAAATGGCAAGTTAAATTCACTCTTTATTTATATATTCATTCATTTATTCATTTTTAAAAATTTTGTATACACACTACACTACTGAATATATAATTTATTTAATTTATTAAATTTGTATAGACTATTCAATATTTATTTATTTATTTATTTATTTATTTATTTTTCATATATATATATTTATCTATTTTTTAATTAATTTATTTTATTTTTTATGCATCATTGAATATTTAATTTATTTAATGTATTTTTTTTTATTTTGTATACACACTATTGAATATGTAATTTATTAAATTTGTATACACTATTGGATTTTTTTTATTTATTTTATTTTTGCATGCACATTGGATATTTTCCATTAAGGCTAAATTGTAAGTTAAATTCTCTCTTTTTTTTAAAGTTGCTCTGAATAAAAGTGTTTGCTGAATGACAGTGAGATGTACTGTACTTGCCAGAAATTATTTTTAAACTGTCTTTTGTCACCAAAATATGTGTAATTATATATATATATATATATATATATATATATATATATATATATATTAAATTTTTTTTTTTTTAATGGATATATCACATTTACAACAAAAATGAATTCAATTGAAAGTTTATTTGTATAGCGCTTTTCACAATAGAAAGTGCACAAAATCAAAGTGCTTTACAGAACAACGATTATTTAATTTATTTTATTTTGCATGCTCGTTGGATAATTTATTTATTTATTTTTGCATACATATTGGATATTCTATTTTTTTTTAATTTTGCATAGACCATGGGATATTTTATTTATTTATTTAAATTGAATACACAATTGGATGATCATTTATTTATTTATTTATTTATTTTGGATGCACATTTTTTAATACACTCTTGGATATTTATTTGTTTATTTATTTTAAATTAATGAATTTGTGTACACCATTACATATTTCATGTATTCATTTTATTCTATTTAATTTTAGTAATTTGTAAACACCATTAAAAATTTTATTTAATTAATTCAATTTGAATGCAACATTGGATAATTATTTATTTATCCTCTTTATTTTTTCATACACCATTGATTTTTTATAATGCATAAAAATTTTTATATTTTCATTGGATGAACTGCACTGATATAATTTGTGAAGAAAAGTCAAAGCAAGTCAATGAATGCAACATTTTAAAATGTCCTTTTGTTTAGCAGGGAAAAATGGTTAGATTATAAATAAAACAGCCATTTTTATGTTAATAATTCAATCAGTTTGTGTTGTTGCAGGAAGTGGCATCAATTAGCAATTAGGTTATAAATGCTCGGCATAATAATGCAATTTTATTCTATTGTAGCTTTAACAAACGTCAGGGCAGATCCTGAGGTTTCTTTCAAATGTCAGTGTCAGTAAACCAGAAGATGCATGTGTTGCATTATGAATCTGACACATGACATTTGAGAATGCACCTATGCCTGAAATGAAGAGTGTGTTGTGGTGTGTTTTGTCCTCGCCTCAGGTGATCCACATGCGGCGTAACCTGGACCAGAGCGAGGCGGCCATCGCCCAGGTGTTCGAGGAGAAGCAGCGCGTGTGGGAACGAGAGATGGAGGACCTGAGGCAGAACTACGCCGGCCGGCTGCAACAGGTGACGCGCAACACACACTTCTATGTCACACTTCACACTTTTATGATGGGCAGATGACTTTAGATACTTTATGATGGATAGATGCACTTGTATGATGGACAGATGCACTTGTGATGGATAGATGCACTTTTAGATGCACTTTTATGATGGACAGATGCACTTTTATGATGGACAGATGCACTTTTATGATGGACAGATGCACTTTTATGATGGACAGATGCACTTTTATGATGGACAGATGCACTTTTATGATGGACAGATGCACTTTTATGATGGACAGATGCACTTTTATGATGGACAGATGTACTTTTATGATGGACAGATGCACTTTTATGATGGATAAATGCACTTTTATGATGGATAGATGCACTTCTATGATGGGCAGATGCACTTATGATGGGCAGAGGCACTTATGATGGGCAGATGCACTTTTATGATGGACAGATGCACTTTTATGATGGACAGTTGCACTTTTATGATGGACAGATGCACTTTTATGATGGACAGATGCACTTTTTATGATGGATAGATGCACTTTTATGATGGATAGTGCACTTTTATGATGGATAGATGCACTTTTATGATGGATAGATGTACTTTTATGATGGGCAGATGCACTTATGATGGGCAGAGGCACTTATGATGGGCAGAGGCACTTATGATGGGCAGATGCACTTTTATGATGGACAGATGCACTTTTATGATGGACAGATGCACTTTTATGATGGATAGATGCACTTTTATGATGGATAGATGCACTTTTATGATGGATAGATGCACTTTTATGATGGATAGATGCACTTTTATGATGGGCAGATGCACTTATGATGGGCAGAGGCACTTATGATGGGCAGATGCACTTTTATGATGGACAGATGCACTTTTATGATGGATAGATGCACTTTTATGATGGATAGATGTACTTTTATGATGGGCAGATGCACTTTTATGATGGGCAGATGCACTTTTATGATGGACAGATGCACTTTTATGATGGACAGATGCACTTTTATGATGGACAGATGCACTTTTATGATGGACAGATGCACTTTTATGATGGACAGATGCACTTTTATGATGGACAGATGCACTTTTATGATGGACAGATGCACTTTTATGATGGACAGATGCACTTTTATGATGGACAGATGCACTTTTATGATGGACAGATGCACTTTTATGATGGACAGATGCACTTTTATGATGGACAGATGCACTTTTATGATGGGCAGATGCACTTTTATGATGGGCAGATGCACTTTTATGATGGACAGATGTACTTTTATGATGGATAGATGTACTTTTATGATGGGCAGATGCACTTATGATGGGCAGATGCACTTATGATGGGCAGATGCACTTTTATGATGGACAGATGCACTTTTATGATGGACAGATGCACTTTTATGATGGACAGATGCACTTTTATGATGGACAGATGCACTTTTATGATGGACAGATGCACTTTTATGATGGACAGATGCACTTTATGATGGATAGATGCACTTCATTATGATGGGCAGAGGCACTTTATGATGGGCAGATGCACTTTTATGATGGATAGATGCACTTTTATGATGGATAGATGCACTTTTATGATGGGCAGATGCACTTTTATGATGGGCAGATGCACTTTTATGATGGACAGATGCACTTTTATGATGGACAGATGCACTTTTATGATGGGCAGATGCACTTTATGATGGACAGATGTACTTTTATGATGGACAGATGCACTTTTATGATGGACAGATGCACTTTTATGATGGGCAGATGCACTTTTATGATGGACAGATGCACTTTTATGATGGACAGATGCACTTTTATGATGGGCAGATGCACTTTTATGATGGGCAGATGCACTTTTATGATGGGCAGATGCACTTTTATGATGGACAGATGCACTTTTATGATGGGCAGATGCACTTTTATGATGGGCAGATGCACTTATGATGGGCAGATGCACTTTTATGATGGACAGATGCACTTTTATGATGGACAGATGCACTTTTATGATGGGCAGATGCACTTTTATGATGGGCAGATGCACTTTTATGATGGGCAGATGCACTTTTATGATGGGCAGATGCACTTTATGATGGGCATATGCACTTTTATGATGGACAGATGCACTTTTATGATGGACAGATGCACTTTTATGATGGGCAGATGCACTTATGATGGGCAGATGCACTTTTATGATGGACAGATGCACTTTTATGATGGATAGATGCACTTTTATGATGGGCAGATGCACTTATGATGGGCAGATGCACTTATGATGGGCAGATGCACTTTTTCACAAAAACAACAACAATAAAACCCAGCACCCCCAACCTAAAGCATATTCCCGTGCCCTGCAGGTGACCCGACGAGCCCAGCGCTCCCAGCATGCACTGCAGGCCCAGATCGGGCGTCTCCAGCAGGACAAGCGGCGGCTCCAGGACGAGATGACGCTCCTGCTCGCTCAGGAGAGAAGAACTGGAGAAGAAGTGCTTGGACTTCAGGAAGGAACAGGCCGATATTCTGCCCAGACTCGAGGAGACCAAGTGGGAGGTCAGTCTGAAGACAACACTGGAAAAATGCTTTTCTCAATCACTATTTTTGTCTTGTTTCCAGTTTGATTTGTGTGTGTGTGTGTGTGTGTGTGTGCAGGTGTGTCAGAAGGCGGGTGAGATCTCTCTGCTGAAACAGCAGCTTCGGGAGAGTCAGGCCGAGGTGACGCAGCGGCGCCGGAGAGATGGTGGCCCTGCGGGGTCAGATGAAGGAGCTCAACGCCCAGCTGAGAGAGCGAGAGGGAGAACGAGATCAGCCTCAAGGAGTCGTTCTGCACCAAGACCCTGGAGCTGGAGCGCTGCGAGGCCGAGCTGCAGACCATGCTGGCCGAGGTACACACACATCACACAACGGCTCGTCTGACGCTGGCTTGTTTCTGTTTTCTCAGAAATCTCTTACTGCACCTTAAATTCATAATTGTTGTTTATCTCCGAAAGATCACCGTTAAATATTTTCCCCACCTTTTCTTGATATGTTGTTATTATGTTTAACCTTGTCTTCAGGTCACGGTGCTGCGGGACAAGCTGAGCGCGTTTGAGTCTGAGGTCACGCGTCTGAAGAAGGCCCTCGGTGACCTCGGCAGCAGCTCCAGTCGGTCCCAGCGATCCCAGTCTGTCCGAAATGGGGCAACTGGTGGCGTCCCGTAGCCGAGAGCATCTCATGTCCCCTTCGGATCCGCCGACGTCACTCCCGGCGCTCCCGGCTCCCGATCGGCTCCTCAGCGACGACTCCAAGGTCCAGTGGGCGGAGTCAGGTGACCTTCGCCGTCAGCTAGAGCGACTGCAGGGCGGAGCTACGCCTCGAGCGGCAACAGCGAGAACGACAAGCGCTAACATTCGCACAGGAACGCCAAACCTGGCATGACGAGAAGAGCGCGTGCTGAAGTACCAAGCGCAGTTGCAGCTAAGCTACGTGGAGATGCTACAGAAGAACCAGGCGCTCGAGGAGCGCGTGGACAAGCTAGGAGCCAAAATGGCCGCTCCGGCTCTGGCTTTACCAGAGGCGCCAGTTTCCGTGTCAATATCGCTAACGTCTCCCGACCCCGCCGGTGGAAGAGAAGAAGAAGAGCGCCGGAGATGCACCAACTCGCCCCGCCGTGGCCCGTTCCGACCCGACTGGAGAGGATTGGAGTCCACCGAGATCTGACTAAAACCACCATTACAATAGCATTCAGTACAATCCGAAAACAAACCGCTTCCGAGGACTGTCCAAGGATGCCCTGCTTGTCTAGGGCGGGTGTTTGGGTTGAGGGCAGGGTAGTTATGAGCCTTAGCCTTAGCTTTATCGAGCTTGTCGAGGGCTGGTTAGTAGTGCAGATGAGCTGGCCGCTAGTCAGCCGCGAGAGGAAACGTGAGCACTCAGGGGTTTAAGGGCGTAAGCTATTCAGACTGGGTTCAGGATCTCACAGAATATATGAAGAATATCCTCGTTAGCAGCATTCAAAACAATCAAAACAAGAGTCACGAGACGGGAGGATCTCGCGACACACCGTCACCGTTTTAGGACCAAATCTTAGTGCCAGTCTTGAGTGTTTATGCCGTTTGTTTATTGCACTGGAAGGCCAGAAACATACTCTACACAAGTGCGCTGATGTGCTAATGAGACAGATTTGCTAGTGTTCAAGAGTTTGGGGTCTCTTCTGTGATCAAAAATGCAGTAAACATTTTGAAATATTGTTGCAATTTAAAACGTGAATATATATTAAAGTGTAATTTATTCCTGTGATCAAAGCTGAGTTTTACTCCAGTCCTCAGTGTCACATGATCCTTCACAAATCACTCTAATATGAGGATTAGAAAACATTTATGATTATTATCAATGTTGAAAACATTTTATTTTTGTAGAATCCCTGATACTGAATAGAAAGAAACAAATGTCTATTTTGATCAATTGAATGCATCCTCACAGAATAAATAAAAGTATAAATGTCTTTTTAAAAAGGTAATTGTACTGACCCCAAACCTTTGAATGCTTGTGTCAGCGAGATATACATAACTAACATGCTCAGAAGACATCGAGCGTTGTGTTACACTGCAAAAAATGCTTTTCTTACTTAGTATTTTTGTCTCATTTCCAGCAAATATCTAAAAAGTCTTAAATCAAGATGCATTTATTAGATGAGTAATGCGATAAGATATTATGGTGAAATATATCAAAATTAAGAGAGTTGTTGCTTAAAACGAAAAAATTATCAGACAATGGGGTCAGAAAATAATCTAAATTCAAACAGAAACAACATTATTTTTCTGACCCCATTGGATAATAATTTGGCTTGTTTTAAGCAACAACTCTCTAAGGAGTAGTTCACTTTAAGAAAATTTAGCTGATAATTCACTCACCCCCATTCACTCTTGGATGGTCATCCAAGATGTCCATGTCTTGGATGACATCAAAAGTTTTTTTAATGTTGATTTATTTCCTCTGAAAACAAGACTTCTTATGTTAAATCTTATGTTACTCATCCAGTAAATGCATCTTGATTTGAGAATTTTTTTAGATACTGGAAACAAGACACACAAGCATTTTTGTTGCAGTGTGTGAGTTGCGTTTGGCACATGAGCGTGTGTGTGACAGTATGTTTGCGGCACCGAGGGAAACTCAACTCTTTAGCCCGAGGCAGCAGCGGCGGAGGACGCGTGTTCATTTCGAGTCAGACGTTCTGTTCTCCTGAATGTTGTTTCTGCCCTTTCTCTGTCCTGATGTGGAGTTCACCAGAAGCAGGGGTCGAGGTCGGAGATGCGAGTGCGTCTCGGCCCGTCCTGCTCTTCACCTGAGGGAGGTTTGGTTTATGAAGCTGCTCGACGGCTGAGCCAAAACCCAGAGCTAATTAGATTATATTTGACTTTACATTCTTCCAAAAAGAGCATATATAATATGTGTCAATGTATACTTACTGAAAGTATCATTTTAGAAGATTTGACTTTTAAAAATGTAATATGCAGTAGATTGACATGTGATTACATGTAGAGAGTAAGCTTGGATCGAGTATAAAATACTACGCATACTATTTCTGCAGAATGTATCCTGTGCAACAGAGCACACTGCGCACAGTCCGTTTCCCATGATGCAAAGCGCTTTACAGTGTGATGAATGAACTGGACATTTGATGGGTTTAATTGGAATGGTTGAGGTAATGTTAGTTAACACACTAATGAGCAATACGTTTGTTACAGTGATGTTGGCGTTAGTTAAAGGTACACTGTTTATGTTTTGTTGTCTTTCCCTGATTGGCTACGGGAAGCCGCTTACGAGTGTTTTGTCGAGATGGTTTTCGTGGGAAAGCGCGCGTGTGTTTGTTTCTGGTTAGGGAGTTGCAGAGGTTAGTTAAATGTGTGTGTGTGTGTGCCGGGTGTGGGAGTTTGTGTATCTTGCCTGTGTGTGTGTGTGAACAGAAGAGAGTCTGTTAGAGAAGTGATCGAGACAGAGCTCGTAATAAAACAAGAATCAACATATTAGTGTAGTGTACCTTTAATACAATTTTGTGCAAAAATGGCATCCAAATCAAGGCCGACGAGTTCTGGTTCTGTGATCGCACCGGACGGTCAAGGCGAGTGGACAGTGTGCTCTCTTGTGGACAAATTGCACAATTCGTATGTTTGTATGCTTTTCCCAACAGGGCCAGTTCACTAATGAACTACAGGCTCTGACGAGGGACAAACGTGCTTTGCTATTGTAGCGGTAGCAGTTTACAGAACACCTTTTGTTTTTACAAAGTCTTTACAGTTTTTTACACTCACTAGGACACATTTATCCAAAAACATAGTTTGGACACTTTTTCTAAACTCTTCACGGTTCTCCTAACCAGCTTTCAGCGTCGCTACAGTTCGATTTTACACTCAAAATGCACTAAATTTACCCAAAACACTTCATTCATGTCTCAGTTCAACTCATTCTTCATGAACATTAGCACAGGTTCACCCAACAAACACTTTCTCACTCTGAAAATGATGACAAAAAACGATGTTTTTGCAAAAAACTATGAAAAGGAACAATTATCTATTCCAATTTCAAAACCACAGCTAAAACTATTAGCCTAACTAATATACATTTATATTAGTTACAATACAATACAATAATGTCTAGTTTTATAGTAATAGTTTTATAAACTAGTTTTTACTAGTAATAAAAATACAATATTATTAATAGTAATCAGTATATTTCAGTCTTTGAATACAGTAATCAAATGTAAGCTAACATTGGATAGTCTTTACTGTATTTAAATTAAACATAGATTAATCCTAATTAATGTTTTTCAGTCAAGAGCAGTGAGTGGTTTTTGTTGTTGTTCTTTTGTTTGATTAACTTTATAAACAGAATCAGGAATGTTAGGCAGCTGTCACTTTAAGAGCAAATCCTGTTTACATTTACTAAGACATAATCGACGACAGTGTTTACTTGAAAACTCTGACAAGATATGCATAACTTTGTGTGAATTTGTCTGTTCCAGAAGACATGAAATCAAACTCAATTCAGTATTTGCACTTTGGATGTTTGCGCACAGCTTTCCAGCGAGTAATGAATCAAGCTCCTTTCCCGTCTTCTTGCGCTTTAATATTTAAATTGTCAAGGCTTAAACTTAAGAATTCTCAAAATTGCGACCTTATATTTCGCAATTGCATCTTTATTTCTCAGAATTGTGACTATATTTCGCAATTGCCACTATTTATCAGAATTGCGACTTTATATCTCACAATTGCCATCTTATTTCTCAGAATTGCGACTATATTTCGCAATTGCCACTATTTATCAGAATTGCGACTTTATATCTCACAATTGCGTCTTTATTTCTCAGAATTGTGACTATATTTCGCAATTGCCACTATTTATCAGAATTGCGACTTTATATCTCACAATTGCGTCTTTATTTCTCAGAATTGTGACTATATTTCGCAATTGCCACTATTTATCAGAATTGCGACTTTATATTTCGCTATTGTGACTATTTTCTGAGAATTACGACTTTATATCTTGCAATTGCGACTTTATTTTCTAGAATTGCGACTTTATATCTTGCAATTGTGACTTTATTTCTCAGTAATTGCGAATTTATTTCACAGAATTGCGACTTTATATCTTGCAATTGTGACTTTATTTCTCAGAATTGCAACTTTATATCTCGCAATTGCATCTTTATTTCTCAGAATTGCGACTATATTTCGCAATTGCCACTATTTATCAGAATTGCGACTTAATATTTCGCAATTGCGACTATTTCTCAGAATTGCGACTACTATCTCACAATTGCGACTTTATTTCTCATAACTGCGACTTTATTTCTCATAATTGCGACTATATCTTGCATTTGCGACCATAACTCAAAATTGCGACTTTATTTTCTCAGAATTTCGACTTTATATCTCGCAATTGTGACTTTATTTCTCACAATTCCTGACTTTATATCTCGCAGTGGCAGAAACAAGCTTCCATACGTTCATCCATTGTTATAATTCATAAAAATGTTAGCAGGCAAATGTTCGTTTTAATTATGTTATGTAAAAAAATGATATAAAAATAAACTATAAATTTTGAATATGTTTGTTTAGCTACATCTATTTTTGTTATGGTGACCCAGACAACAACATAGTTTACAGCATATTTCATATTAGTATTACTGTAATATGTTAGGTTTTGACATGAAGTTTAACAGAATGTAAACCTGCAGACTATACACACTAGAGTTTTAGTGGTGGTTTTGTTTGAGCGAGAAAATAATGACCCCATTGTAAAATTAATTTAATTTAATTTGAAAGCTGACGTTAAATGTATTTTGCACCAAAGCAATGATACATACTCCAGTTTATCCCAGTGTGTGAAGAGTTTAGAAAAAGTGACATAAGTACAATTGAGAAATGTCCTAGTGATTATTAAAAAAACTGTAAAGGTCACTTTATAAGCTTTAGAAATTATACAAATGAACCACATTGATGACTTGCATCACATTTTTTGACATTATATTCGCGCAGTAAAACGCCAGATTCCCTCTTATCCCTCATCCTTCCCTCTTTTTAAAACGACCTGAAGCCCTAAAATTATGTTATTGTTTTTTGTCCAGAATTACTAGATTTATTAAATAAATAGTAATTTAAGCACATATTCCTCAATTTCAACTTAAATTTAAAACTAACTCTAATTAAGCTCTAAATATCTTACATTTAGTGTTTTTGCCCTCTTGTGGACAATATAACACATGATAGTTCATGACTCGAGATGGGCTTATATCTCTAAATGAGCAGAGGAGCTGTTCCGCTGGGTCCTAAAGACAAGTTTTGGCATTTTTAATTTGAATTTTGACCTTTTTTAGGTGTTTCTATGTGCACTGAAACATTCAATTGACCCGCAAGGGAAGCACTTGTTACTTTTTTTATATTTCAACCACAAAACTCCTCGAATACATTGAATATTTGTGTGTGTATTTGCGCTTCAATTCACGTCCTCTGGTCTTGGACCCCTCTGATAAACACTCAGTTTCTTAAACATAAAAAGACCCGAGGGAAGGATGAGGGATTGCAAATGAAGTGCATCTGGAGCAACAAGCACAACAAAGTTCTATATTTCCCTCAACGTATATCGCTATAGAAATGCAATAGAAAGTGGAAAACGGAGTCTTGCAGTGTCTCTCCCAGTTTTTCCCCAAAAGCTTGTGCCTCTTTTTTTCCAATCATCAGCCAACTAGAGATAATCATCCCCGCCCCGCTGAGCTTTACGACACTAGTGTTGGAGACAGACGCCACACATTTGCTGCTATGTGCTTCTGTTGTGTTCTTCAGTAGAGACGAAAGCATGTAAATATCACTGTTCCTTATGTGTACAGAACTATCCTATCCAAATATACCGAGCTAATGCGTGTGAATACTTTTGTGAAGTAATGAGACTGACATGTCAGCTTTTATTTTTCAAACTATTAATATAGGAATATAATATAAATATATGAATCTTTGATCGACTATATTACAGTAAAAGTCATACATTCAAGAGTCCGAGCGTCTTTCCGTTTCTCGATCAGTTCTTGAGATGTATGAGTGCAAGGTTTTTTTTGTAAACATTTAATTTTGTTTTTCTTCTTCCGCAGAATTTGCTCGGAAAAGCATATCTTAGCAAATATTAATTTAAATAATAAAGATGTGAATAAGAAAAAAAAATAACAGTGTCTCTTCTCTTCATGACTTATTTAAGAATGTATAAAATTGCAATATAAAATATAAAGAGAATTAGGTAAGTCGAATTCAATACAGCAGAAATAACTATTTTAAATGACTAATTGCTTACATGTTTGTGTACATTGTAGATCTGTCCATATGTATATACACACACACACTACCATTCAAAAGTTTGGGATCTGCAAGATGTTTTGTCTCTTCTGCTCACCAAGGCTTTATTTGATTATAAATACAAAAAAAAACAGTAATAAAGAACAAGAAAGGATAAGTAAATAAAAGAGAAATCAATACTTTTAGTCAGCAAGGATGCATTAAATGCATAAAATAAATTAGATACTACTGTTTAATTAACTTTTTAATACTTTTTAAATTGTCATAATATTTAACAATGTCAGGTTTTTTTAATCAAATAAATGCCGCCTTTTTTTAAAAAAAAAATCATTAAAAATCTCATTGATCCCAAACTTTCGAACGCTTACTACATATGATGGAAATATGCGATTTCGTATGCTGCCAGTGACTGTTTCAATTTAGTCTCTTACGAGCTTCCGTACTGCGCATGACATCTGCCTTGACCACTACACATTCACGTGTGGATTGAGATTCAGCCTAACAAGTGAGTGTTTTTGCGATGTATCCTCATGAGATAAATACTCCACTTGAAGACCACACGCGCTGAAGGTACGTGTATCTTCCCACAGTCGCTCGGAGTGTGTTGTGTTCGGTGTGTTATTTAACAGATGAATGTGATGTCATGGTTCTGCTGCTGTCAAGGACGTGCAGGAGTTTATGATTGATTAAAGACGTTTCGCCACACGGAAATAACGTTTTAGTTATTTTACTTTTGATGTCCTTTAAAAATAAAAGCAGAACAGAAAAGTGAAATGCCATGTGAATTTCAGTTGTACCATCTGGGATTCTTAAGTTAGAAACTCTGTTATGGTGTTTTCAATTGCGTGTATGGTGCCATTCTGATAACAGTAATTTACGTTATAACTAATATTACAGTATTGTGTTCCCAAATAATAAAAAAAAAATATTAAAAAATGTATTGGCTGATCTTTTCCTTTAAATTATCATGAATGATATCATGGAAAGTGTACAATAATATAACAAAAATATAATTTTTATTATGCTTTAAGACTGTAAAAGCCTGCGCATACCCACATGTAAAACCACCTTAAAAATTACAACAATTCATTCTTATTTTTCATGTAAAATTGCAGCGTAAGGGATGCCACCATATTTTCAAATATAATATTATTATCGGTTATAAGAAAATTTGTCTGATGTCTTGAAGTCCTCAGTAGTCAATAATTTTCAAAACTCGACACCCTTAACTCATTTAGAATATGTGGTTTTATGAATATGCAATTGAGCACCGCCTCCACTCACTCACAGCAGCTCAGAGATCCACTGGTTGAGAAGATTTGGCCGATATACACTACCGGTCAAAAGTTTAAGATCGGTAAGATTTTTTATGTTTTTAAAAGAAGTCTCTTCTGCTCACCAAGGCTGCAATTTTTTGATAAAAAAGGATTCTTTGATGAATAGAAAGTTGAAAAGAACAGCTTTTATCTGAAATGGAAAGCTTTTGTTACATTAAACACTACCCTTTAAAAAGTTTGGGGTCAGTAAGAATTTGTATTTTATTTTTGGGGAAAATAAATAAGAAATCAATACTTCTATTCATCAAGGATGAGTTACATTGATCAAAAGTTACAGTAAAGACATTTATAATGTTAGAAAAGATTCAAATTAAATAAATGCTGTTCCTTGAACTTTCTATTCAATCAAAGAATCCTGAAATAAAAATGCAAAAAACTGTTTTCAACATGGATAATAATCATACATTTTTTGGAGCATAAAATCATCATATTAGAGTGATTTGTGAAGGATCATGTGACACTGAAGACTGGAGTAATGAGGCTGAAAATTCAGCTTTTTTTCAGAGGAATAAATTACATTTGAATATATTTTAACATAAAAAAGTCATTTTAAATTGTCATAATATTTCACAATATTACTGTGTATTTTGTTATCAAAAAATTGCAGCCTTG
Organism: Hybognathus amarus; assembly: GCA_030378365.1. Lineage (NCBI taxonomy): Eukaryota > Metazoa > Chordata > Actinopteri > Cypriniformes > Leuciscidae > Hybognathus > Hybognathus amarus. Next base: position 286,297 of record JAQIUQ010001272.1, on the reverse strand, counting down.
GTGAGCAGAAGAGACTTCTTTTAAAAACATAAAAAATCTTACAGATCTTAAACTTTTGACCGGTAGTGTATGCCTTTTAAAAAAGCCAATAATTAATGTATTATTTCCTTCAGCTGAGACACTTCAGATGCGCACTGTCCACCATGATGGTTTTGGACCACATGGCACAATTGCTTGAAGTATGATTGGAATAACTAAAAATAATAATAATAATAATAAAGTGTAATGTTCAGCGCCTGTCATATTGGATATAAAATTATAATGAGAACATTATAATTGTGTGCTTGGGACATGGAATTTAATGGTTTCACTTTTTTTGTAACGAGGCTTAAAAATAATGCATACAAATCTGGATTTAGATTTATCGGCCAATATATCGGTTATCGGCTTCCAAATATGAAGAATTATCGGTATCTGGCCAAAATTTTCATTCCGGTACATCCCTAGTTTATTATGAATGATTTATCCATGCAAATTAAATTTGTATTTTTTATTTTATTTATTTTATGTGCCTTCATAATCTTTTATTACAATATTAGATATACAGTGGTGGCAAAAACTGATGTCTAACCCTACAAGTTAAAGTAAACCATGAAAATGTGAGGATTTTTGATATATATAATATTTTAAATATGAAGGCATAGCAAAACCCTAAATTTGTTTAAGGTATTTATCTTATAGGATTATTTGGTGCAAAAAGGAAACCTACTATCGTTCTTATTTTAATATACAAACATATTCTTTTCAAGTAGCTACACTGTTGATCTTTTAATTAAAAAAACACATCTCCTGTATGATCTTTTCCAGAGTCTGCTGTTGATGTCTGCAACTGTGCTGTTTCATCATTTGGCAAAGCGTCGACTTTATGTCCATGTACAGCGCATCTCCATCTTTAGAGCCAACCATTTGTCATCAAATGTGGAAAATGGAGAGCAAAAGAGAGAAGAAGAAACAGAAAGAACACTGGTGTACAAGCCCTCGGCTTATTACCAGACACCGACGGCACGTAATTCTACCGCTGGCTGCTTGGAAACTAAAGAAGAATCGTCCTGTAGCCTATCCTTAAACACAACTTTCCATCAACAGCGCAACCTGTTCCGTATTAGCTCCTCACGACAGCTCTCCAGCACCAAGAATATGCCGTCAAACATGGACTACGGTAACGCTGAATCAAACCGAGAACGAGCCACCAAAGAGCCACGAGTCAACGGTGATCCACGTGCCTTTCAAAGATGCCGACCTGAGTACCAGAACATGACCTATGATGTCTCCCAACGCTCGTCTACTTTAGACCTCAACGAAGCCTTGTTAGTCCTTGAAAAAGTAACAGAACTAAAAAGCAACATAGGACCTTCAGATGCAACTAGTTTCTTGTGCAAACTCAGCCAGATTCCCCACCAACAGATTGCGGTTGTAAGAAAAGACACACGGTTTAACGCGCTCCTGCAGCACAGCGCCGAAATCTTACACAATTTCACGCCGACGGAGTTATTAGATACACTGAGATCATTTGTGAACTTGGGCTTGCCTAAATTCCACAGCATACTGGGATTGTATGAAACTGAGTTCTGCCGACGAGCAAGTGAAATGGAGCTTCACCAGTTGCTTCTCGCCGCGACTTGTGGCGATGCCTCGGTCGATTTGTTCCTCTGTACCTTGAAAAACTCTTTGACAATGTGAGCCAGAACTTCAACCAACTGGGTCTTCCAGAGCTGCTTCAACTCATGTACGTTATTGGAGAAGGAAGGAGATGTCCGGATGCCCTTGTTCAACCCATTGAGTCGTTACTCATGCGTTATTTGAACCAGTTGAAGCCTGAAGAACTGGAAGCTGTTTCTTTAGCCCTCTTTAAATCGCAGATCTCCCTGTCCGAGAGAGCAGCGCGCCGGCTTGTGGACAGGGCTCTCGCTGTAGTCAATGATTTGAGTGATTTTGGGATCGCCAATGTGATGAAGCTAATGAGATTTAGCTATTTGGACCATCTTCCCTGGTTGGAGGCCATGGGTTCCGAGGTGCCTCGTCGGGCCCCGAGAATGGAGGTTCAAGGCCTAATGCACGTCGTCTTGTCTTGCTCTGCTCTTCACTACAGGGATAATCGGATTCTCCTGGCTGTGGCCGAAGAACTTCCCAACGTGGTCAACCGGTGCAGGAGTAAAGATGCTGCAAAGATGCTTTGGGCCTTTGGAACATTAGGAGCTCTTCCCAACCAGAGTCCTAAACTTTATCCCTGTCTCACTGCGATCTTACGAGAACGTCAACTTGAGTTTCAGAGATTCCCTGAGCATTTGCTGACTGGTCTCCTCGGTCTTGCTTTTGTTGGTCTTTCCCAAGACTTGCTCAGTCTGGCTTTAAGCGAAGAGTTTGTGAACAAAACTTGCAATTCCAAGACGCTCGAGTTGAAGAAAGACTTGTTCACTTTAGATGGAACAGTTGGCTTGGAGTTGCCTGGGTCGACGATACCTGAGACTTAGCCACGCAATAAGGGAAGAAGTGACCAAGCAACTCTGGGATTTTGCTCAAGCGGATATCTGTCGTAAGCCTGAGATCCTTGAGGCTGAAGTTGTCTTGCAGAAACTTCTAGGTGGAGAGATGTTTGTGCGCAAGCACATGATTCTTCCGCATTTGCGCTCTATTGACCTAGAAGTGCACTTGGACCAAAACGACCAACCTGTTCCTGTGTCCTCTGAACCTTGTCGGCAAACTCCCGCCTCTCAAAACTGGGAACAAACACTGTCTGGAGTAACCATAACTGACAGCCTACTCGCTCAACTCACTAATTCCCAGAAGATTCCAGTGCAGCCGTCCAACAAGTTCCTCCAAAAGCCAGTGGTTCACACTGTTGAACCGGTTCATGTGAGAGAAAGCATTTTCAGTGTTGGTGTCGACTTGACGGACGATCTTCTAATGGCGTTGACCAAATCCGGGAAGCGCTCGTCTCACACGGATGATTCTTCTAAACCATCTATTCAGAGACTTGCTGTTCAAGTGACGAATAGGAATCAGTATTGCTACCGGACTGAGCAGCTGCTTGGATTTCATGCATTGAAGCGAAGGCAACTCGTTCTGTCTGGGTACAGAGTCGTAGAGCTGCCGCATTGGGAATGGTTTCCCCTGTTGCGACGCTCACAAGCAGAGAAACTCGCCTATATGCACTGCAAGATATTCAGTGATACGGGCTCCAAAATAGACTCATTTAATTTAGCTAAACAACCTGGTCTTACTCCAATTATGCCTCATGTTCCATGTTTCTATGCCAAGTGTTTTTATGAAATGACTGTATTGTTGCACATCTGCAAGTCAATAAATGACAAGTTGTTTTCTGCCGTTTTTATCTTTGTATATGTTTGCATTATTCTGCTTTATTCTTTGTTTTTGACAATGGCTAGATTAAGGGATGCACGATATATTGGCCACCTTGATCGGTATCGGCCGAATATATGGTCATTTTAATGTTATCGGCCCGGTAAGAAAGTTTTGCTGATATCTTAAAGCCGATAAATAATGGATTAAATCACAGAGCCGAGACACTTCAGATGTGCACTGTTCAACATTATGGCTTTGCTTGAAATATGATTGAAATCACTTCAAAAAATCAAAATACAGTAAAGAGTAACATGTGCAGCGCAAGTCTGTCATATCGGCTATAAAATTATAATGAGAACATTGTAATTGTGTGTTTGGGACATGGATTTTAATGGTGAAACTTTTGTTTTTGAAACTTGGATTTTAGATTTATCGGCCAATATATTGATTATCGGCTTTAAAAATAAACAATTATCGGATTTGATCTAAACCAAAAATATTGATATAGGTGCATGCCTAGTTAGATTAAATTATTCTATTCAGACATCATTTTTTTATATTGAAAATGTATTGACTGAACCCTCTATATCATATTCAAGCCAAAGTATAATGAAGAAGTAGGCCAGATCAGATAAGTATACTAGCTTAACTTTACCACCCTAGTTTTAATTTGTAATGAAAGTTTCTTAGAAATTTGATGTTACTTTGGGTGTGTTCAATCTTTGCATGTTCAATTAAAACAAACCCTGGTGTGGTTACCTCTTAAGTTCCATTGGAAATATACCGAATAAAAGACACAATCAGTAACAATCAAAGCCAACCAATCAGGATGTGAACATATCCCAGATAGGTTTGGTGTTAAAATGCCAATGAGGACGCTATGCAAACCAGTACTAAATATTTTGGGGTGTTTTTGGTCTGGACCTAATGAACGAAGTGAACCAAAACTACTTGAATTTCTACTCTGGGACTTTCCATGAACATTTTTTATTGTATAAAACAAATCCAGAATGGAATCATATTTTACCTGACAAACCAATGGTTGAAAATCAGAATTATTATTTCCACACACTAGCATTCGGTGAATGACATGATAAACTAATTACCAAATAGTTTTCACAGGTTGGTAAATGAAATGTAGATACAAATACAAAACGTTAAATTCGAACTAAATTCTGAAATGTATACTGATCAAGTTAATTGGTCAAAAATATGTCAAAAACCCCACTAGATCATTTAGAATTAATGCAGTATTTCTAGTGTAATTTTGACTCAATTGAAACATACTGAAAAACACTGTCAGGTTGTTCCTTATTGCATCATTATTACATGACACCAAAATTCATTTGTTTTTTTGTATGCAGATAGTTTTGCTAATACTCTGCCCAATGAGTCACCGTCCAAACAACAGAAATATAATTGTGAATGTGCCATATTTTACACACACACATGTTATTCATTGACCCTCAATGGTTAAATAATCTGAATATTATAGTTTTTGATAAATGGTCAAACATTGTTATACGAGGCAAAAATGTATACATTTGTCACAGTCTCAGTCAAGTGAGTTTATCTTATTATGACACATCATAAACTAATTTACACTCAAATCGAACTTTCATGTCCATATATGAATGTATTTGTTTTGTAGCAATGCAATAAGGACGATAATGTACATACAGTTGCGTGCTTTTAAACACCAATTTTCCTCATTTGAAAATGAATTGACTGAGACATATATTTCAAGTCTAAATGCTAATTTTGAGAATAGAGTCACGTGCCAATGTATATAAAATGTGTAAACCTGAGTTTTTGATTCAGACTCTCGAACTATTTCTGGACACTTGTTGAAAGTGCACTTAGCGAAGAAAGTGCGCAAGGGCCCGAGGCTGTGAAGAGCAGAATTGGGACAGTTTTGCACACGTCAAAAATATACGTCAGTTCTGTTGTGATCAGCAAGGGTTGGTTAATTTGGCTAATGTGTGTGCTGCTTATAATAGCTGTAATATGACACAATCCTTTGAATGAAAAAATCAATATCTTTTTTTTACTCTTAGCTACCAACCTTTCTTTTAATGTTATTAATATTAAAACAGTTTTGGCAAAGATAAATTGTGATTGAGGTTTACCTGAGCTTATACTGCCTTACCGTATTCACAGCGATTCGAAATGCAATTTTAATTGTTATTATGGAAATTGATAATGAAATTCTTCCCACCCCATTCATGAAAAAATACATGTTGTTTATATATATATAGGCTATATATTAAAATATTCTTATATGAAATCAAATGACACAACCCTGTCTTTTGTTAAATTTCAGTTTTATTGATCAACAATAGCCATTATTAAAGTATAAGTAGCCTAAAAAGTTTAAGAAGATGTAAAAGTCAAGAAATAAGGCAAGTTAAAAGATTCAGTCAAATATAACAGGCTAACGTTACAACGTTACATTTAAATAGTCTAAATATAGTTATAAAACTTCACTTTTCCCCACGATTTGCCAGGGAACAAATAAGTTAATAGATTAATGAGACCAAAGGTCGCCCGTTAGATGTCAGCCGATTTATAGCTCATGTTTAAACACTAGACAGAGAGCCCGCGGAAACGTCAGAATGACTAGCCGGGGCAAGGCTGTTGCAGGCGGGGTACAGAGCGCTGAGCACCGGCCCGCCGCCCGGTGATCACCTGGAACTCCGAAAATGTCCCAATCAATTTTTTTAAACAGGCGCTATCTTTATAAATAAACCACAGATTTGAGGTTTAAACAACTATATTATACGAGTGAAAAACTCTTAAAACTACATTTCGTAACTTAATAATACTAATATTTTTACATTTCGCCGCCTTGGAAGAACACTTCACCACCCTTTCTCGTCAGAGTCTGCGCTACCGAACAGTACCATAGCAACCGTTCTCCCCCATTGGTTAGCTGTTCGAAATCGCCCAACACTACAAGGATTCTGGGTAATATCCCACAGCAAAGTGAGGTCTGATGCACACTTGCGAAAAGGGTGCATTGAGTGCCCTTACATCACCCTGGAGAACACATTAGAGGATCCGGGACACCCTACGGTCTTGCACCCCTTAGCGAGAACGCGCATTTGAGGGCACAAGGGCAGAAGTGCGGATATTGGGACAGGGCCTACTTCTCTGGCCCGAGTTCAAATACGACCCTCCTCCATCCAGAAGATTCGCAATCTGACTGACACTCGCGCAAGCCAATGCAATCGCTCCAGTTCGCCTCATCTGATGACGTTTCCGCCACCCGTACGTGTGCAAATCAGCATCAGCCAGCGTGCAACGCTCAGCCAATGAGCGCCTTCCAACGAGCTGCTCTACTGACCAATAGCGAGGCTCCACGACAGGGAACGCGGTGACGGCTTATATACAGGCGAGCGCAGAGCCTATGAACTTACATTTGAAGACAGAAAACACTAGAAACACTGAGAAGAAGAGACATTCATTGCGTTCAAGTCCACGCCCTTGACATTACTGCTTATTTCTGCATTATCAGGTAAGAAATATGTATATTATTATCAGCTTTAAGCTGTGTATTATTATTATTATTATTAGCGTTAAGCCATTATGACTGGATTCATTTGAGAAAGGGATATTCATTAAGATAAAATTATAAGGAACAGTGTCTTTATTTTACATGAGTTTCGATAATAAATGTGTTTTTAAATGTTATGGGATTTTGAGTGTTTGTCACAATTATAATAGAAATGGTCAATTGTAATGAGTATTTTTGATGGTCAGGGATTTAGCAGCACGAGGTTGAAATGGATACTGACTGTACTTGAATATTATGACTTATTCATATGACCATCATATTTGCTTCTGATGTGTGTGCCTTTGTTTGTGTGTGTGTGGAAAATGGTGTCCATTGATAAATGGCCTTTAATTATGGATTTTAGTGTCCTCTCAATAATTAATTTTGAGCTGCATCTGAATTCAGTGCATCAATTCATGCAATTTTGGGTTAAAATATCTAGAATATAATACATTGAGTTTTTGCAAGAAGAGTTTTTCTTCTTGGGTTTTTAAAAGGCCACACTTCCAGCCTGTGAGTGACGTTTACTGTGTTCTGTACCTGCCCTGACCTTTGACATTTCGTTTTGTGTGTTCTTCCAGAAGTCGTGAAGCCTGAGTTGGACCTGCTGAGATGCGACTGCTCTGCCTGTGTCTGCTGGTGGCCGGCGCTGTGTTTGCCAAGGATGATGATAAGAGGGAGAGTGTTGGGACGGTGGTGGGAATAGACCTCGGGACCACTTACTCATGGTGAGAACGAGTTTGAATTCATATGCGGTCAATGGAATTTATTTTCAAGAGAAGAAAAATATATCTAAAAATATATTTTTTTATAAACACATGTGCATACATACAATTTTTCAATAAACAAGTACTTTTTATATTCAACTAGAATAAAATGTATAAATATAAAATATTATGTTTAAAGAATACACATCTGTTATTTATATATATATATATATATATATATATATATATATAGAATTTATTACTTTATATATATTTTTAATTTTATTCAACCCGAACAATGTATAATTATAAAAAAAATGTATTACATAAAATTGAAAACCTATATATTTATATTTTTTCATTTAAAATATTCAATTTTCAATAAATATTTAAATGTATCTGTTACAGAACAAAATATATAATTATAAAAATAATATATTAGAATGTATACTATATATATTTTTTAAATTTAATTGATGTATATTTGAATTAAATGTTTTATTAATATATATATTTTTATTTAACTAGATCAAAGTTTATTATTGTGTGTATATAATAAATATATTATATACAAAATACTTTTAACAACTATGTATATACTCACGCATGCTCTGCTATTATACACTATAATAAACTCTATGCCGTGTCCTTGTGTTTCCTCAGTGTTGGCGTGTTCAAGAACGGGCGTGTCGAGATCATCGCGAACGACCAGGGAAACCGCATCACTCCCTCATACGTGGCCTTCACCACCGAAGGAGAGCGTCTGATCGGGACGCGGCCAAGAACCAGCTGACCTCTAACCCCGAGAACACGGTCTTCGATGCCAAGCGTCTGATCGGCCGAACGTGGGGCGACTCCGCCGTGCAGCAGGATATCAAATACTTTCCCTTTAAGGTACAACTGGTGTTGAGCCAAATCTATCATTTTTAAAATTTTTCAAAAAATATAATATCGAAAAGAGCAACACTCTTCAGTCTGGTGTTAACCCCGTCTCCGTGTCTCCAGGTGATCGAGAAGAAGAGCAAGCCTCACATCCAGCTGGACATTGGCTCCGGCCAGATGAAGACGTTCGCGCCCGAGGAGATCTCCGCCATGGTTCTGACGAAGATGAAGGAGACCGCTGAGGCTTACCTGGGAAAGAAGGTAACGGTTTGATTGTTCACACGCAGAGGAAACGCTGAGGCGACGAGCTCGACGTCTGATTGGCTTGTGCTCTCGTTAAAGGTCACGCAGCGCTGTGGTCACGGTTCCCGCTTACTTCAACGACGCTCAGCGGCAGGCCACTAAAGACGCGGGAACCATCGCCGGCCTGAACGTCATGAGGATCATCAACGAGCCGTAAGTGTAAATCGACATTAGTCTTGTTTTATACACTTAATTTTAGTTAGTTTCGGTTTAACATTTCAGATTTAGTTAAGTAATTCCATTCCAAGTGTCAAGTGTCGTGTGTCGTGAGCGCTCGTAACCCTGGCGCTGCTCTCCACAGGACGGCGGCTGCGATCGCGTGCGGCCTCGATGAGAAAGACGGAGAGAAGAACATCCTGGTGTTCGACCTGGGCGGCGGCACCTTCGACGTGTCCCTGCTGACCATCGACAACGGCGTGTTCGAGGTGGTGGCCACCAACGGGGACACACACCTGGGCGAGAGGGACTTCGACCAGCGCGTCATGGAGCACTTCATCAAACTCTACAAGAAGAAGACGGGCAAGGACGTGCGCAAGGACAACCGGGCCGTGCAGAAGCTGCGGCGCGAGGTGGAGAAGGCCAAGCGAGCGCTGTCCGCCCAGCACCAGGCCCGCATCGAGATCGAGTCCTTCTTCGAGGGAGAGGACTTCTCCGAAACACTGACCCGGGCCAAGTTCGGAGGAGCTCAACATGGTGAGAACACACACACACACACACTCCACTTCAGCAGATGAGATTAGACGCTTTCATTTGCGTTCAGGAATTTAGTAGTCAAAGTACGTAATGAAGAGGAAGAAAAAAAATCAATAACTAAATAGAAATATTAGAAAATTTCTAATAAAACTTAAATAAATGCATAATGTTAGGACTTCTCTGAAACACTGAGGAGCTCAACATGGTGAGAACACACACACTCCAATACAGGGGAATTGGCTTTTTTTAATATTCTTTTAGTTGTTATTTATTTCTATTTAGTTTATTGATTTTTGTTTTAGTAATGGTACATAATAAATGAATAAAGTAAAAAAAAATTGAATAAAAATGTAATGTATGAAATGTATTACTATGAATGCAGAGTTTATTTCCTCCTAGTTATTTATGTATTTGATTACTAAAATAAATGGAAAATTATAAAACTGAAATAAAATGTATATTAGATGAGAACTCTATTCTACAAAGGAAATGCTAAAAATAAGTAGAAATATTAAACAAACCAAACAGAAATATTACACAAAGGCAATTGAAAATGAATACAAATAAATTTAAATATAAAACTCCCCCATAAACTCAACTTCTACTTCAATATTTGTATTATTATTATTTTAATATTTCTTTTTAGTGTAAGTCCTAAATTGCTCAAATGAAAATAAACAATAGAAATATTAAACTAATAGGAAATGCAAGATAGTACTAAAATATAAATACTTGCATCTTTTTTTTTACTTTTTAAATGTTTTCATTTTTACTGTATTACAACTCAAACTAAATAGAAATATTAAAATAAAGGCTTTCTCATTTTTATTTATTAAAATCGGTTTAACTTTTAAACTAATAAAAATGGCAGGTCACAATTTTAATTAACTTTACGCAAAATAAAACTTTAAAATGTCAAAACAAAACCTAATTTCAAATATGAATAAATAGTGTATTTTTCTCAGTGCCCCTGAAGTAACCGCGTGTGTGTGTGTGTGTGTGCAGGACTTGTTCCGCTCCACCATGAAGCCGGTGCAGAAGGTTCTGGAGGATTCTGACCTGAAGAAGACCGATATTGACGAGATCGTGCTGGTCGGCGGATCCACTCGAATCCCGAAGATCCAGCAACTGGTGAAGGAATTCTTCAACGGCAAAGAGCCGTCCCGTGGGATCAACCCGGACGAGGCGGTGGCGTACGGTGCCGCGGTGCAGGCCGGCGTTCTGTCTGGAGAAGAGGACACCGGTGAGTCCGTTAACACACACACACCATCAACGCAAGATTTTATTGCTTGTGTTTTACGCTTTGAATGGTTTGGTGGCGCCTTGTTTATCAGAGCTTTTACACACACACTCCTGTCAAAGCACTGAAGTCGTCCAGTAGGGCTGCAAAATATATCAAAATACTACAGGTGTGTGTATATATCGGGATATGCAGCTTTCAATAACTAGGTCATGAACGCAAGACAGAAATCACTCTGAATAACTTTAGTAGCTTTAATAAAAATCAGTGTGTACAGGTGAAACTGGAAAAATGAGAATATGGTGCAAAAGTTCAATTTATTTCAGTAATTCAACTTAAAAGGTGAAACTAATATATTGTATAGACTCATTACATGCAAAGTGAGATATTTCAAGCCTTTAATTTTTATTATTGTGATGATTATGGCTCAGAGATAAAACCTTTTCACAATATTCTAATTTTGACTTTGGGGTTTTCATGATATCTGTAATCCATAATCATCACGACTCGTCTACTGTGTTTCTAAATGTGTTCTACAGATCAATTTGTGCTTTAAATTGAACAATAATCCACTTTAAAAACCTCTTTGCCAGTCAAAGACCCGTGTGTGTGTGTGTGTGTGTGCGCTGGTTAATGACTGAACTGTGTTGATCAGGTGACCTGGTGCTCCTGGACGTGTGCCCTTTGACCCTGGGCATTGAGACTGTTGGAGGAGTGATGACCAAACTCATTCCCAGGAACACCGTCGTTCCCACCAAGAAATCCCAGATCTTCTCCACCGCTTCCAACAACCAGCCGACCGTGACCATCAAAGTATACGAAGGTGAGCCGGCGACCTCTAAACTCACAGTTTCTTAATTATCGATCACACATGCGTACTCATTACAGGTCATATTGATACATTTCATAATTACGTCAGAGTTGGGGTTAACGATATTGACACAATTGCGTCTTATCATTTCTGGAGTTTCTCTTAATGATAATTTGATTATCTTTTGAGTTGATATCTTGACAGGTTTAAGACTGTCGTGAAGAAATCGATTTTTAACCTTTTTATGGGCATTTATTCAGACGCCTTCAGCATTTCTCTTGTTTCTCAATTTATTCGCTTTAGAAAATGGTGATAAACATGAGCAGTTCTCAGATCAGTGGATATTTGACTGGTTTTGTCCTTCTGTTGGACTCTCACACATGAATTATGTTGAATATCTGTCAGCTGGTAAATTTAACCACACAATTAGAGAATACCAGTTTAGCTCAACCAGTGACCAAGCAATGCTTCATGTTGTTCATTGTGTGTGTAAAAAGAGCGTTAGCAATTACAGAAAACACACTTCAGCAAAACATCATCAGCTCAAAGTGGAGGAATCATTATAAATCCTTTTTTATGAACTTTATTTCACTGTATGAAGAATATTTGGGTATAATATCGGTTTACTTTATTTTGTTCTCCTCACTTAAATGAACTATAGTGTCCTGCACACGTTAAACAATTATATCTGGTGATTGGCTGTATCGCACTAGAGATGCACCGAATACGAAAATCCGATAATTCTTTATATTTGAAAACCGATATATCGGCCGATAAATTAAAATTATTTAGGAGTCTGATTACAAAAACAAAAGTCTCCCCATTAAAATCCCCGTCTCAAACACACAGTTGTGATGTCCTCATGATAATGTGATGTAGCTGATATGACAGGCTTGCGCTGCACATGTTGCACTGAACTGTATTTTCCTTTTTTGAAGTGATTCCAATCATATTTCAAGCAATTCATAATCATCATGATGAACAGTGCGCATCTGAAGAGTCTCCGCTGAAGGAATAATACATTATTTATCAGCTTTAATATATCGGACCCGTTTTATTATCGGGTCAACACTGATAACATAAAATGTGAACCGATACCGTGTGCGTTTCTAAAGTGAAGGACATATTTGATGACGTCAGATCACATAATTAATCAGTTCTGCTCTCTCTCTCTCTCTTCAGGTGAGCGTCCCCTGACCAAAGATAACCACCTTCTGGGGACCTTTGACCTCACCGGGATCCCCCGGCCCCAGGCGTCCTCAGATCGAGGTCACGTTCGAGATCGACGTCAGCGGCATCCTGCGCGTCACCGCCGAGGACAAAGGCACCGGGAACAAGAACAAGATCACGATCACCAATGACCAGAACCGGCTGACGCCCGAAGACATAGAGCGCATGGTGGACGAAGCCGAGCGATTCGCCGACGAGGACAAGAAGCTGAAGGAGCGGATCGACACGGCGCAACGAGCTGGAGAGCTACGCGTACTCCCTGAAGAACCAGATCGGGGATAAAGAGAAGCTCGGCGGGAAGCTGTCCAGCGAAGACAAGGAGGCCATCGAGAAGGCGGTGGAGGAGAAGAGTCGAGTGGCTGGAGTCGCACCAGGAAGCAGACATCGAAGACTTCCAGGCCAAGAAGAAGGAGCTGGAGGAGATCGTTCAGCCCATCGTTAGCAAGCTGTACGGTAGCGCTGGTGGGCCGCGCGGAGGAGGGCGAGGAGCAGGCAGACAAGGACGAGTCTAGATGCACAATAACAACATGGAGATGATGATGATGTACATATTGAACATTTTTGTACGAAGCCGGCGGCTGCGGAGCCGCGATCTCTGCGGGGAAAGACTTGTGTTAAAGCGTTGTTGTTTTCTCTTCACTCCGGTGGAGATTTAGCCTGGTTTTGAGGCTCGATGCTGCTATTCTCAGGCAGTTTTGGGGGGGGGTCTGGGTAAAGTTTCATCTGACATGCTAAAAGTTATTTATTGAAATCTGGCAAACTGTAGAAGATATTTCTACCACAATTAAACAATAAAAGTTTGATACAAAATTACTCTTTGTGTTCTGTGTACATGTTGCTGGATCGAACATTCAGCCAATCAGATGTGAGGAACGAATTTAGTGCGTCAAATGTAGGCTTGCAGCAAGGCTTGGCGCTTCTACATCAAGTGTGTGTGTTTGTGTGTGCTAGTGAGTGTGATTTTTGTGTGATCAACAATACTAACAAATTCACACACACTCTTAGTATTGGTGAATAAGAGTATGTGTGTTAGTGAGGTATTGTGTGTGCATGTCAGTGAGAGTTTGTGTGAATGTGATGTCACCAAGTACATGTTCCTTGATCAGCCAATCAGATCTGCGGGATGAGTTCTTCTACATCAGTGTTGTTCACCATTTTCCTCTGATTTCAGGGAGAAGTTCTGGGATGAATTCGGTTTGAGTTTTGGGTAGGATTATGATTTAATATGTACAGGAATGTTGATCCAGGAACATGACTTGGAAATGTGTGTGTGAGGGGGAGAGAATGAGAGTGAGAGAGAATGAGTGTGTTGCACCAGGAACATGACTTGGCAAAATCTGAGAGTGTGTGAGAGAGAGGAGAGAATGAGTGTGTCTGGAATTAAAATGTCTTGTCTGAACTGTGAAAAAATATATTTTGTTGTGCTGAAATATACTTTAAACTTTTTTTTTTGGCAGCTGAACTTCGAGTCAAAATTCCCTTGATATGAAGTTAATGTCAATTCAACAACACAATCAGATATTCATGGTTTGACGTACAGGTAAACAAATACAATATTTTACTATTTTGGTAAGTATTTATTTCCGTGCTGTCAAGTCTATTTATCACATCTAACAAAAGTTAGTCAAATGTGTGTGTGTGTGTGTATATATGTATGTGTATATGTAAATGTTTATATATTTTTTAATGTTGGATGCGATTAATCTGACAGCACTCATTTAATTTGATTGTTTTTTAGTTATTTTAATTTTTCACCTAAGATTTAATTAGCTTTTCATCAACGTTCACACACATTTTGAGAAACCCAGTATTCGTCCAAAAAAATTCAAACGTACAATTCAATTTATTGTAGAAATTTCTTAAAATATTTATGACGTCGGCATGAATGTTACGAATAGGTTTATATGATCGGCAATCAAACAGGATTAAAACGAACATTCCCCTTCATTGATGAAGCATCTCCATGTTGAGTTTTATAGTTTTCACGCTGAAAATCTTGAATTGTACAGATCTTCAGGTTCATGATTTAGCATGTTGTTAAGTCTTATTTAACACATTGCTAACAAGATTGAACACGTTAGCATGTGTAGCATGTTGATAGCATGATTTAAAACGTAGCTAACAAGATTTAACACATTGTTAGCATGTTGCTTGAATGATTAGCACGTTGTTAACATACTTAGCATGTTGATAGCACAATTTAGCATGTCGCTAGCACGATTTAACAATAAATAAATAAAATTTAATTAATTGTTGAAGGTTTTCGTAGAAAGTCGGCAATGAATATAAAGATTAGGTGTATATGATCGGCAATTAAACCAGATTAAAACCAAGAAGTAAATCTCAGAGATTCCCCTTCATTGATGAAGCGTGTCGGTGCCGAGTTTTATAGTTTTACGCTTAAAATCTTGTTGGAATCGAACAGATGTTCAGGTTCAAAGGAACTTTAGTGACATCAGTTCAGCCATTTTAAGACAGACACATTTATTGAGCGTTTCACGTGAGCAGCGTCACGAGGCAGTCGTTGAATATGACGCCCTGCGTGTCCATTCCTCCGAAGATGAAGCACAGCCGCTGCTCGTCTTCGTCGCGTGTTCTCGGGCCGCTGTCGTCACACGCCACGGCACCGAACACATGGAGTGATCCAACCGGGCCGGAGGAAGATCGCCTTCGAACTGCAGCAGCGTCCAGCGCCGCTCGTCTGTCGGGATAGAAGAAATCTTTAGATGCTTTGATAATATTTTGATTTGATTTTATATTTTATTTAACCCTTATTCGTTTTGTAACAGTATAGTTAACCAACCCCCCTCCCCAGCAAGGTGCTATCATTAAAATGTTTGCTGGCACATTGTTAACATGATTAGCATGTTGATAACACAATTTAACATGTTAAATGATTTAGCGTGTTGCTAGCCTGATTTAACATGTTTGCTAGCATTAAAATGTTTGCTGCCACGTTGTTAACATGATTAGCATGTTGATAGCAACAGGTAACATATTACTAACATGATTAGCATGTTGATAGCAACATGTAACATATTACTAACATTATTTAGCATATTGCTAGCATGATTAGCATGTTGTTAGAAAAATCTTGTGCTTCAGAATGACCTGTATTGAATATACTATTTGAGATATTATCATTAGTTCGTACCGCAATGAAACTTATACATGGAGTTTGTGGCTCCTTCTGATGTCATTCCTCCAAAGATGAAGATGTTTTTCCCAAAGCTTACAGATGAATGCGCTGCTACTCCCGGCGGGATCTTCGCCTTTCGCTTTCACTTTCTCCCATTTCATAGTTTCTAAACAGACATGAGAGAAAAAAATAATCAAATACAACGAGTATGAGGACAGTTGAGATTCTACCTACTTGAGCCTGTGACTACTAGGTTTTCCTGTCCTTTCTGTATTTTGAGGAAACTAAGGCCATGACATCATCCTCTAGCAAGTGACATGTTTTAGCATATGGTTAACATGATTTAACACTTTGTTAGCATGAATTAGCATGTTTTACAACATTGCTAACATGATTTAACACTTTGCTCACATGGATTAAAATTTTTTAACACATTGTTAAAACGAATTAGCATGTTGCTAACATGATTTAGCACTTTGCTAGTATGTTTTAAAGCATTGTTAAAATGAAACATGTTGTTAACTTAAATTTGCATGTTTTAGCCTGAATTATCATGTTGCTAGGACGATTTAGCATGTTTCTAATATGTTTTATCATCTTTTGTTAGCATAATTAACATGTTGCTAACATTAATTTGCATGTTTTAATGCGCGCTAGTATTAACATGTTGTTAGCATGATTTATCACGTTTATAGCATTTGTTTTACATGTTGCTAGCATGATTTAGCATGTTTCTAGCATGGTTTGAAATGTGCTAACATAAATTAACATGTTGCTAGAATTACATAGCTGTTGTTAATGTGAATTAGCATGATTTAGCACATTGCTAGAATGTTTTAAACATATTGCTAGCACATGATTTAACACATTGTCTAGTATGTTTTAGAATTTTGCTAGCATGATTTAACACCATTGCTGCTAGAACGTCCTAAGCTAGTTGCTAGGCTTTGTTAGTGCTAGATTTTAATTTTAATTGAATGTGACTTGAGGTACTAAAACAACTTGCAAATAACGGGAAAACATCAGTCAAGCACCAGCAGTGGATCTGAAGACCCACCCGTGTCCAGCAGGAACATGTCGTTGTGAAGCGTCTCTCCAGACATTCCTCCGTGGATGTAGACGTCGAGACCCCACAGCTGTGATCGCGTGACCGTGCCGCGGCGTAGGAGGAGTCCCGTTGCTCTCCGGCTGCGTCCAGGTCGCAGTCACTGTAGATACATGATCACGCTTCATTTCCCTTTAACCCTTTAAGCTCTTGTGTTTGTGTTTGTCAGACCTGAATCAAAGACGTGGACGTGTGTATCTGGCGACTGCATCTGCTCCGGCGTCGCCTCCCGAAACACGTAGAGCCTTTTTCCAACGCAGGCTGAGTTTGTGTGGTACGTCCTGACTGAGGGAGGATCTCCTTTCACTGACACCGTCTCCCACAAACCCTCTGGATTCATTCAATGATTTTGAAAGACAAAGATTGCGTTTATTTGATCAAACATACATTAAAAACAGTGAAATAATATTACAATTTAAAATAGCTGTCATGTACATTTCCTGAACAAAATGTGAGTGTAGCTTGCTGTGGCAAAACTTCGGCACATGGTTGCTAGGGTATCCTGGGTGGTTGTTAGGGTGTTGCTAGGTGGTTTGCTAAAGTGTTCTGGGTGGTTGCTAGGGGGTTGCAATTGTGTTCTGGATGGTTGCTATGGTGTTGCTATGCAGTTGTTAGGCTATCCTGCATGGTTGTTAGGGCGTTGCTAGGTTTATCTTGGTTGTTGCTAGGGTGTTGCTATGCGATTGATAGGGTATCCTGGGTGGTTGTTAAGGCATTGCTAGGCGTTACTAGGTTGTTCTGGGTGGTTGCTAGGGTGTTGCTATGTGGTTACTAAGGTATTCTGGGTGGTTACTTGGCAGTTAGGGTGTTCCAGGTTGTTGCTATGGTGTTGCTAGACATTTGCTAAGGTGTTCTGAGTGGTTGCTAGGGTGTTGCTAAAACATCGTATAAACATGGGGGTTTGACTTTTTTGACTCAAGCTCAGGAAACAGAATTTCCAACACATAGATATCCATAATAAAGGCTAGATGTCTCGTCCGCGCTGCTGGCCAATGGAGGTCGACGTCCGCACCTGGCGACCATCTTGTCACAGCTCGCTCACTTCGTAACATTCTGTTTAATGGTGCATGTACTTTTTAAATAACCATAACTTGCTCAATTTTCTATCGATTTTCAAACGGTTTGGTTTGTTATAAAAGTCAGAAGATGTAGTTATGAGACTGCATACTTATGAATAAGTGTATAAATAAATAATCATCCAGAATTATGGCCACGTTAATAACGTTGGTAAGAAACCAAACCGTTTGTAAATCCGTCAAGATTTCAACGAGATAAGAGTATTCGTATATTCGTGCTGATCACTCATCTTACATCAGGAACCACAGAGCCGGACAGAAAGCTTGCCTGTGACAAGATGGCCACCGGTGATGACGATAGAGACTCCGCCATGTTCCAACAGGGTACAAATGTTAGCAGTGAATAGCTAGTAGCTACATGCTAATAGCGATTTAGCTAAGTGCTAAAACGTGCTAAGAACATGCAAAAAAACTCCATAGTAACATTTGTGACAACTCGCGGAGTACCGACTGCCTAGCAACACACTATCAGACGCCTAGAACACCCTAGCAACCACCTAGCAACACTATAGCAACCGACCAGAATACCTTAGCAATCGCCTAGCAACCAACCAGACCATCCTAGTAACCACATAGCAACCACCCACAACACCCTACCAACCGCCTAGCAACACCATAGCAACCACCCAGAACACCCTAGCAACTGTATTTATTTTCTTTTTTAAATCTATCTCACTCTAAAATTATCAACGCTGATAATAATCATTAATGTTTCTTGATCATCAGATCCTCATATTAGAGTGATTTCTGAAGGATCATGTGACACTGAAGACTGGAGTAATGATGCTGAATATTCACAGGAATAAATTACACTTTACTGTATATTCACATAGAAAACGATGATTTACATTAGAATAATATTTCACAATTTTAATGTATTTTTGATCAGATAAACACAGCCTTAGTGAGCAGAAGAGACTCTTTCAAACACATTAACAAATCTTAATTATTCCAAACGTTGAGACTGGTACAGTATGAATGCACAAGGTTAATATATGTGTGTGTGTGTGTTTATGCACCTGATGTGCGCAGCACTTGAACACAGTTGCGGTTCCCGCTCTTCTGGGCTCCAGCGAACACCCACACACTCCTCGGCTCGATCTCGGGGACGAAGCTACAGTGTTCGTAACGCGCCTGCAAACCCGCCCATTCTGGAACCTCCCATTCGTGAGTATCTGCCAAACAAATACAACATCTCACAGATTCTCTGCTTTAAAGGGACAGTTCACCCAGAAATAAAAACTCTGTCATCAGTCACTCGCCTTCAAGTTGTTCCAAACCTGTTATGAGTTTCTTAGTTTTGACTGTTGAACACAAAAGAAGATAATTTGAGGAACATTTGTACCCATTGACTTCCATAGTACTTTAAAAAGTATTTTCAATGGGGTCCATCAACTGTTTGGTTACCAACATTCTTCAAAATATATTTTTAATGTTCAACAGAAGAAATAAAACTCATACAGGTTTGCAATGGTGAGTAAATGTTGACAGAATTTTCATTTCTGGGTGAACTGTCCCTTTAAGACCCAGACTTAACCAGGCTTATTTATTTAATCCTCCTTTTTATTTACTTATGTTTTTAGTTATCTATTCTAATTGAATTTTTTTAAATTTACTATTATTTATTTATTTAGTTTATAATTTATATAATCTTATTATATATTTATTTTGATTATTAATGAATGAATTTATTTATTAATTAAGACTGTAACCAGTTCATACCCTGGTCACGTGACTGTAACCCTATTATTATTACCTAGATTCATCACGTAGGAATCAGAGAAGCTCCCGTCAGGATTGGCTCCGCCGACGACTACAATCCTCCCCTTGCCTCCATCAGCGGAGGGCAGAAACACACAGGTGTGACCCACAGAAACACCTGGAGCCGCACCTGAGGCCGACACCACATACCTACACACATGTGTTTAATTATACACACACAGTATTAATAATAGATGTTGTTACTTAAGCATTCAGAAACGAGGAGAACGAATCGGTTACCTGGAACGTAACCTGGTTCTCTCTAAATGAGGGAACGAGTATTGCGTGAGCTAGCTTACGCTACAGGAAAGATTCTTCTTTGCCGAACAATTGAAGCCAAAAATTTTTATAATTTGTAATTATTGTCAACGCACTTCTCAGGTGCAGGACCTAGAGCGGGCTTACTAGCAGGCTCATTGGTTCGTTCCTGGGAAGTGCACAAACCGATAGGAGAGCGGCGCCCGCGCCCAATGAGCGGACGGCGCTCGCTTGCTACGTCAAAGCCCGCCGAAAGGGGCGTGGCTTGAGTGTATATAAGCGCTCTCCGAGGGTTGAAACAACGATTTATAGTGATGAAGCGAATCGCTGTTAGAGCGGGCACGGCCGGGAACGCAATCTCGTTCCCTCATCTAGAGAGAACCGAGGTTACGTTCAGGTAACCGATTCGTTCTCTTACGAGAGGTTCTCTCGTATTGCGTAAGCTAGCTTACGCTACGGGAACCCCTGGTCAACGCCGTGCCCGGTCAGTAACCACAAGCATCCCCGGGAGGGTGGGAGGGAGCATATAGTGGAGAGATAATAAAGCGGCAGAAGCCGTTTATATAAGAATATGACGCCTTAAGAGGCGAGCCGGCATAGCGGGCCATAATACAGGAAGATTTCATAGAATGAAGGGGAAGATCAAGGGGCTAGCCGGTTGAAGGATTCCCCATAGAGCGTAGCTAGACGCTGCAGCGGGTTAGACCGCTAGTAATTTAGCCTGTAAGGCCGGTACTTCCAAGTTATAAAATCTGATAAAGGTGGACGGGGAAGCCCAGCCCGCGGCCACGCAGATATCATGAATAGAAATACCACAGGACCAAGCCCACGAGGAGGCCATGCCTCGAGTGGAGTGAGCCCTGACGCCGAGCGGGCAAGGCAGATTTTTAGCCGCATGGCGGAGGCGATAGCGTCCACTATCCATCTGGATAGTGTTTGTTTGAGGCGGCCAAACCTTTGTGCGTCCCCAAACGCCACAAACAGCTGCTCAGAGCGTCTGAACGCGGCAGCGCGTGTGATGTACACTCTCAGCGCCCGGACCGGGCAGAGGAGGTTGGCATTGGGCTCGCTGTCAGAGGCGGGCAGAGCCGATAGGGATATCACCTGTGCTCTAAATGGGGTGCCGATCGCCTTAGGCACATATCCATGTCTGGGTTTGAGAATAACGACAGAGTCGCTGAGGGCCAAACTTCGAGAACACGACGCGTTCGAAGAGAGCGCGTGAATGTCGCCCACTTCGTTTAACTGAGGCGAGAGCAATCAGAAAAACGGCTTTTAGGAGAGATATTTGAGGTCTATAGACTCGAGACGGTTCGAAGGGGGGGCTTTCAAGGCCTCGAGGACTATTGAAAGGTCCCAAACCGGCACCGAGGGGGGCGAGGGGGGTTCATCCTCCTGGCTCCCCTGAGGAAGCGGATAACTAGCTCGTCTTTGCCTATAGACTGGGCGCGTCGAGGACCAACGAAGGCCGCGACGGCTGCCACATAAACCTTCAGGGTGGATGGGGTTCTGCCCTTATCCAGCATATCCTGAAGGAAGGAAAGCAAAGAAGAGACCTCACATTTAATGGGGTCCAGATTCTTTTCGGTGCACCATTTTGAAAACAC
Source organism: Hybognathus amarus (assembly GCA_030378365.1). Lineage (NCBI taxonomy): Eukaryota > Metazoa > Chordata > Actinopteri > Cypriniformes > Leuciscidae > Hybognathus > Hybognathus amarus. The sequence goes on along the minus strand of JAQIUQ010001272.1, from coordinate 264,626 downwards.
AGACCATTTAGCTGCATATAGCCTTCTGGTAGACGGCGCTTTCTGGCGTGTTGATCGTGTTCAAAACTCCCTCTGGCAAATCAACGTGTAATCGTTGGTCACCCATGCATGAAGCGCCCAGCGCTGCGGGTGGGGATGCCAGGATCGTGCCGCGGGCTTGAGAGAGGAGATCTGCTCTGACCGGGATGGGCCACGGGGCTGTCTGAGACAGCTGTGTGAGCTCCGGGTACCAAATCTGATTCTCCCAATGCGGGGCTATGAGGAGCACCGGGTGGCGTGAGTCCCTGATTCTCTGGATAACCTGCGGTAGCAGGGAGATGGGAGGGAAGGCATAGAGCGGGCGGTGTGGCCATTCTAGCGCTGAGCGTGTCCTCGTTCTTCGAGAAGAATATCGGACAGTGCGAGTTCTCTTCTGTTACGGAAGATGATCTCGACTGCCTCTGCGCTCTGCCAAAGAGGCGCCCACAGTGACTGGACTGTAAGTGGGTTCAGGGACCATTCTCCTGGGGAGAGAAGGTTCCTGGACAGAATGTCTGGACCGTCGTTTCAGTGTCCCGGGACATGCGTCGCTCTGAGCGAGAGCAGGTGACTCTGGGACCAAACTAGAATGCGGCGTGCCAGCAGGAAGAGATTCCTGGATCTGACCCCGCCCTGACGGTTGATGTAGGATACCACTGTCATGTTGTCTGAGCGGAATCAGGACGTGGTGACCCTGGATGCGCGGGAGAAGTGCAAGAGTGCATACTCGACCGCGAGCATCTCGAGACAGTTTATGTGTAATGGGGTCTCCCGATCCAACCACCGGCCAGCGGCCGGTGAGCCCTCGCAGACCGCACCCCAACCTGTGTTGGACGCGTCTGTCGAGAATAACTTTCCGGTGAGGGAGGTCCCCATCGTAACGCCCGTTGAAACCAATCGGTCAGCTCGGCGTGGAGCTCAGGCAGGAAAGGAGCGGTCCGGGTGCCAGCGGAGGCGGGGCGCCGGTGCAGGTACTTCCCATCCATCCGGTTCGGTGGTAACTCGGGTGGTGGTGACCAGTCGAGGCCCAGACGCTCGACGGCAAGAGTCAGGAGGCGGCATTAAGTCCTCTTCAATGCCGGAGCGGGTCCCCGCCGAAGAGTCCAGTGAAGACCATTCGTCGCTGTTCAGAGGCGTGCAGACGAAAGCGACTCTTTCTCCTCCTCGGAGTCTGAGGACGCTGCACGAGCGGCCACTCGGCGGCAATGGGGGGTCCGGCTCGGGCGGAGAGAGAGAATGGTCGGGGGCGGCGGGCGGCCCACACTCAGCCATAGCAGGATCCGGCAGCCTCTGGGAACGGCGCTTCTTCTTAGCGGAGAAGTCAGAGGCGGCGCGGTGGCGAATTCGACAGTGAGGAGTCTTGCCCGCAGGGAAGACATTGTCAGCGCCTCGCAGAGAGAGCATCCTCCTTCGGCGAGGGCGAGTTCCGCATGCTCGAGACCCGAGACAGAGAGGGCAGATGAGGTGGCGGTCTCCGTCTTCGAGCGGTGTGCGCGGCATGAGCCGCAGGAAATGCGAGACATCTTTAAAAAGACGCTCACGCTCTTTTGTGAAGGAGCAAGTGGTAGTCGTCGGACGGCGCTAGCTCGCTGAGGCGGCTGAAGGTGGCGGAGGCCGGCTTCTTCAGGCTTCTTGCTTGCTAGAAGGTGCCTTGTCACGACGACGGCTTCAGTCTTGCGACGGCAGGCGATAAGATCGCTGAATCGAAATGAATCGTTGTTTCAACCCTTCGGAAAGCGCTTATATACACTCAAGCCACGCCCCTTTTCGGCGGGGCTTTGACGTGTAGTGGGGCGCGCCAGTCGCTCACTTGTGCGCGCGCGTCGGCGCGCTCTCCTGGTTTCTGCACTTTCCCAGGAACGAACGGACAGATGAGCCTGCTAGTAAGCCCGCTCTTGGGTCCTGCACCTGAGAAGTGCATTGACAATGCATTACGATTGTGAGACATTTTTGGCTTCGTTGTTTTTCAACAAAGGAGGAATTTTCCCGGTGGCGTAAGGAGCTAGCTTACGCAATACGAAGAGAACCTCTCGTAAGAGAGAACTGTGTAGATGTGATTAATTTCCATGCCAATATGACAAAAGAAAGGTATGGCAGATACTAATATA
>JAQIUQ010001272.1:167500-250000 GCA_030378365.1 Hybognathus amarus | reverse complement strand
TCATAATTATGATTTATTATGCCATTATATCATCATTTTCGACTTTTTATCTCAATTTCACATTTTTTTCATTAACACAGTTTGTCATATTTTAAAGTTTTTTTATCTCTTTTTTATAGCCTAATTTCGACTTTATCATAATTGCATCTAATGTCATAATTAAAGTTTTAGTAATTTAATTTTAGCCTATAAAACTTAATAATCAAAATTACATGTTTTTTTCCTGTGAAAATAATTTCTTCATGCCTTAAAATAGCTTGACTGTAACTCTACACTCTTGCTTCATTTAGTAGGCTATTCCTGGCTTCATGAATATGCAAATTAGTAATGTATTGCTAATGTTACACAAAGCATGTTCCCGTTCACCATCTCAGAGTCTGAGAAAAATCTGCATCATTCGAAAGACTTGAACATCATAGAAAGTCAGTGGACAAAAGCCCCGCCCACATGTGACGGGATTGGTCACATGTTTTTGATGCAGGAAACAGAGGCGTTCTTTGGTCCACAATTTTAAAAGAGAAATACTCAGACGCAGTGCTATTGACTTATAATTTACACATGTTTTTTCTTAAAGCACTGCAAAAAATGCTTTTCTTACTTAGTATTTTTGTCTTGTTTCCAGTCCAAATATCAAAAAATTCTTAAATCAAGATGCATTTACTAAAGTAGTAAAATGCGAAAAGATATTATGTCTTGATTTAGGGGGAAATAAATCAAAATTAAGTGAAGCATGATAAACTTAAAGAAGACACAACCCTATCTGAGGAAAATGGTCTTATCTAGCAAAACGATCTGTCATTTTCTGCATCACACACAGGTTATGATGATGATTTCTAATATAAAGTTTGATCTGTGTGTGTTTGTGATCCAGGTTTCTCAGGCGGCCGCGGACCTTCAGCAGTTTTGCCTCCAGAACGCCAGTAAAGATTCGCTACTGGTGGGAGTACCGCGGCCAGTAACCCGTTCAGAGAGCCTCGTTCATGCACACTTCTGTAGACTCCAGGTAGACCACGAACACCTGCAGATTCACATCAACTCAGAATTATCAGAATTATCATAATTACGATTTAGTATGTAATAATTATCACTTACGTCATTATGACTTAGTATGTCAATTTCAAATGTGTATCTCATAATTTCAATCTTGTATCTCATAATTTCAACTTTATCAAAATTATGACTTAGTAGGCTATATCATAATTATCATGTATAACCAAGTATGTTATAATTATGGCTTGGTATGTCATAATTTCTACTTTCTCATAATTTTCGACCTTTTATCTCATAATTTCGACTTTTTCATAATTTTTGACTTGGTATGTCATAATTTTGGCTTTTTATCTCATAATTTCGACTTTATCATAATTACGACTTGGCATGTCATAATTACGACTTTTTATCTCATAATTTCAACTTTATCATAATTACGACTTGGCATGTCATAATTACGACTTTTTATCTCATAATTTCAACTTTATCATAATTACGACTTGGCATGTCATAATTACGACTTTTTATCTCATAATTTCAACTTTATCATAATTACGACTTGGTATGTCATAATTACGACTTTTTATCTCATAATTTCAACTTTATCATAATTACGACTTGGTATGTCATAATTACGACTTTTTATCTCATAATTTCAACTTTATCATAATTACGACTTGGTATGTCATAATTACGACTTTTTAGCTCATAATTTCAACTTTATCATAATTAAGACTTGTTATGTCATAATTGACCCTTCGCTAAGCCCCTCCCTCCCTAGTTACTGTTGCTACGCCTGTCAAGCTTTCACGGCTGGCCCATCTATTATAGTGTGGTTGCACCCGGTGTCCAGTGTTGTGCATGAACGCGTTAAATGAACGACGTTCACTGAACTCGTTCATATTTTCGCTGAACTGAACGAGAATCACTTTTCATACCATGAACGCGAACGAGAGCGGCGCTCACTTTGTCAGGAATGAACGAGCACCATGCGCAGTTCACGTTCACGCTCATTTGAAAAGTCAGGTTTTACCTCCAACTCCCGTTTTGAGTCGCCGAATCCAACCCCCGACAGTATTGTTGTAGAGGTCTATTATCACCTCTGGGTATGTTAGACGAGGTCGAAGTATTCATAGTACGGGTAACGTGAAGGCAGGGGGAGTTGCAATAGTATGCATACTTGGCGCGCGCGAGGTAGATCTGGCCGTGCGCTGCTCGTATCATCACTTATGATCTGCGCTTTTCACAACGAGTGATCTTTTGAACTAAACAGGTCTTATCTACTTATGTTTGTGTGTCATATGAATATTAAATGCCCCATACATGGAATCAGAGTGCCTACTGTACGTAGTAAGTTAAGGTGTTCAGCAGGTAGCTGTTCATTTTCTTTAGACAAATATAATCAGGAAGATTGTTTTATTATAATCAATGTAAATGGCATTTTCATCGTTTACTCACTGTTTACTTCCTTTTGAAGGTGTGAAATGTGTTGGTTGAGTATTGCACATTGAGCAGGGGTAAGCCCAAGCTAATATGACATTACAGTACATGACTACTTTGGTCTGGTTTACATAGTTACTGCCGTTCAAAATATGCTGGATTTATGTCAGTAGACTGATCTTTTCCCCATGAACCTGAATATACCTTTTTAAAGTCCTGGGTAATTTGGTTCATGCTGGCTAAATAAAATTCACTGAACATACAGTATACCCTGATTGCACCTTATTTCCAATTGCTACATATCATGATTACACATTATTTAAGGGGTAATACATTATTTTCTCCTGGCTATAATAATTGTCTCTTGTTTATTGGTACAATAATTTTGATTAGTTTTGGAGTGGCAGTGATTTGCAGCTGGTAATGGATGGTAAAGAGGTTCTATTGAGTAAGATAGTGGCCTAAAGAATTTAACAAATGAACATGAACTAGTTCATTTTTAGATATGTGAACTTAGTTCATTTTTAAAAAAATGAACTATGAACTATGAACGTGAACTAGTTCATTATAATCTGTGTGAACTGAACTAGTTCTAGTTCTTTTAAGTATGAACTGGCACAACACTGCCGGTGTCAGACATTCCCAATCAGATAATTAGTAATTTTCGGCGAACAAGTGAAATATCTGAGAGTGCAAGACAAAAGGGACTACAGTATGCATTCGAGGGATATATTCACGACATTATAAGCAACCGCGATTAGAGAATAATTTCTTAAAATTGAAGTTAAGCCTAACGTTATTGTCCCAGCACAGGCAGCAGCGCCTCATACGCTGACCGCTCAAATGGGAAACACAAATTGAGGAACAGCTATGTACATACTACATACACAGCAGGGTATGTGAAAATAATCTTAATAATTATAAATCAAACAGCTTATCAATAAATCTTGTGGAATAACACTAATACCGGGAGAGCCGCGATCGGAGTGGGTTAAGTTACTTAGTAAGGGGTAACGTTAGTAGGACGTCGATTAACAAAATGCTGAAAATATTTTAAAGTATGTCAGTGAGCCTTTGTCTTGTCTAGTTTTTAATCGTCTTATTTTACGTTATCATTATGACCAAAGAACCATCAATATTTCCAAGCAATAGGTGTTTTTGTTAAGCATGTCGACATTTACAAGTAGTTGTGAATGGGTCATAGATGCTAGATCGCGCCAATCATTTGTCCCCTTGGCTTTTAGATTTTCTGGAAGGAAAACAATTCCTCTCCCCCGTCCAAACTTTTATTATACCAGTACCAGATTTGCACAATCCATACGCACATGCTTCAGCACCTCGTTCAAAAGCTTTCCAGACCTCCGGCGCGTAGTTACGGTTGCTAAGACATGATTGGCCAGTGGCGGTTTTCGGGCGTGGCTTAGCGAAGGGTCAATTATGACTTTTTTGCTCATAATTTCAACTTTATCATAATTACGACTTGGTATGTCATAATTATGACTTTTTATCTCATAATTTCGACTTTATCATTATTACGACTTGGTATGTCATAATTACGATTTTTTTAGCTCATAATTTCAACTTTATCATAATTATGACTTGGTATGTCATAATTACGATTTTTTATCTCATAATTTCAACTTTATCATAATTTTCGACTTGGTGTGTCATAATTTCGCCTTTTTATCTCATAATTTCAACTTTATCATAATTACGACTTGGTATGTCATAATTACGACTTTTTATCTCATAATTTCAACTTTATCATAATTACGACTTGGTATGTCATAATTACGACTTTTTATCTCATAATTTCAACTTTATCATAATTACGACTTGGTATGTCATAATTACGACTTTTTATCTCATAATTTCAACTTTATCATAATTACGACTTGGCATGTCATAATTACGACTTTTTATCTCATAATTTCAACTTTATCATAATTACGACTTGGCATGTCATAATTACGACTTTTTATCTCATAATTTCAATTTTATCATAATTACGACTTGGCATGTCATGATTACGACTTTTTAGCTCATAATTTCAACCTTATCATAATTACGACTTGGCATGTCATGATTACGACTTTTTATCTCATAATTTCAACTTTATCATAATTACGACTTGGTTTGTCATGATTACGACTTTTTATCTCATAATTTCAACTTTATCATAATTACGACTTGGTATGTCATAATTACGACTTTTTATCTCATAATTTCAACTATCATAATTACGACTTGGTATGTCATAATTATGACTATTTAGTTCATAATTTCGACTTTATCATAATTACGACTTGGTATGGCATAATTACGACTTTTTATCTCATAATTTTAACTTTATCATAATTACGACTTGGTATGTCATAATTATGACTTTTTAGTTCATAATTTCGACTTTATCATAATTACGACTTGGCATGTCATAATTACACTTTTTTATCTCATAATTTCAACTTTATCATCATTTTCGACTTGGTATGTCATAATTTCGCCTTTTTATCTCATAATTTCGACTATCATACGATTTTTTATGTCATATTTTTTTACTTTCTATCATGTAATTATGATCTAAAAAGAAAACATATATTCTCTCAGTGTAAAACATCTGGATTCATGTAGACACATCGCCAATATGTGTGTTTGTCCTGCAGCTTCTCTTACTATTCAAATAAAACGTCATTTAGCCCAGATATCCTCCATAGTCATACGCAGCTGTGTGGGATATTAATAAAATTATCCCAGAGCGCTAGGCTTGCATCCAGCTCAGTGTTTGGGAAGTCTTGCTCTTACATCAACAGGAAGTTCAGTTTATACGCGTGTGTGTAGAGGGAAGTCCTGAGATAGTGGACTTATGCCACTCTGTGCATTCTGTACTGTGTGTTATATAATATGCATTGTGTTCTTACATAACACACATGTTTTATTGTGGCTCAAATGTGTCTTAAGGAACGTTTAAGTTGATATCATTCCCGCTCGAAACCACAGTGTGTTTGAAAGACTTCCACTTTCTGTGGCTCGATGCTAAACTTAGTTTTGAGCAAGATGTGTCGTAACATGTCTGTCTCTTCAGCAGATTTACTCACTGAATGTGGAACAGAGTAAAGAGAGTCGTTCACACAAACATTTAAGTTATTTACTCGCTCAAACTCTATCATTTCAGTCTCGGTGTTGGGAGAGGTGGTTTTATCACTTTTTAAATCCATCAACATGTCAACAACAAACTCCTTTATCCCTGAAACATATTGTGTTAGGCTGTGCTAAGGTCAATCCCTTGACAAAACACTTTTTATTCATTTAACACTTTGAATTTTCTTTTGTAAGGTAAACAAAATTTTGTTTTAGAAATTTAGCAAAAATTGATTTTTAAAAACCTGATTAACCTGAGTTTAACATTAATTTTAAATATCTTGAAGCTCACCTCCAAATCTTCATGCATCTCTTTTCCATGAATATCTCTTATGTCATTATTACTTATATGTCATAATTTAAAAATGTTATCAATTTTGACTGTCTTAATGCTTGATTTAGGCCATAGTTTTGACTTTTTATCTCATAATATCAACCTTATAATAATAATGATTTGGTATGTCAAATATATCTTACGTCAGACTCATAATTTTTAATTTTTGCCATAATTTTGACTTTTTATCTCATATTTTTTTTTTATGTATTGATTTCTCATATTTATTTATTTGTCTTTCTTTCACAGGAGGGAAGAGGCAGATGCTGATTTTTTATATTATAGAAGTGAAACATTAGAAATGTTGTGCACGTCTGAGAATGTTGATGCCTACAAGTTTCTTTTGTATTTTATATTGTGCAAATTATATGAAACTGAAGCATTAAATTGTATGAATGGATTTATCTTTTTAATTTTCATTAAGGTAACATAATCATATAATTATTCCAAAAGAATTAGAGAGATTGTGTTGTTTTTGTCAAATTAATTGTTTTAATTATTGTGATATGTCTGATCAATGAAAAAACTGTTGATTGCAAAGAAAATAAATAAATATTTTGTTTAAAAAGTCTTGGCAAGTCAAAGTATTAAATTAACATGCAAACCTCCACAAATATTGGTAAATATTCACAAAACTGACTGTGAAAATTCATTGAAGTACTCACAAAAATTCTAACCTTTAATTAAAGTCAAATAGCAAAAAAAATATTTAAATAACTACATAAATCAAAATAAATTCAGCAAAAATAAAAATACAATTGTATTTAAATAAAAATAAATAAATATAATTAATACATTTGATTAAAATAAATAAATAAAATAAATAATATTTGATTCCAAAAGCAGCCACATAAATAAAAACATTTAATTAAATGTATAAATAAATAATAATGAAAATAAATAACTTGATTTTTGTAAATAAATGAGATAAAACTAGTTTTAAAAAATAAAATTTGATACAAATAAATAGTAAAAAATGTAAATGAAAATATAAAAATAGGATTAAACTAAGTAAATAAATGTATGAAAAAATTGAATACATGATCTGAATCATTTGATTAAAATAAATAAACAAATAAAACAGTACAGTAATACAATAAGTAGAAAAAGCTCAATCATTTAATGTAACAAACTAAATATTTTACACATTTTTCCAGTTTTAATCAGGCTCTATACTGTCGATGGCAGATCCAGTGAGGCCTGAAAACTCAGGTCGAGGTTATAGAGATGAGGTCTGAGTTCGGAGACTTCTGACCCTTGAGGCCCGTGGAGGGAGATGATAGACTCGATGCTTTCTGGTAAATTAACGAGCTGGAACATGAAAATACCCTGTTGCTCTGGAGATAATCAGTCAATCTGGGTGGACACAAAATGACTCCTGTAACAATTATGTCTTCTGTGACCCTTCAAGCCACTCAAACTCTGGGCTTACATTTTAAAATGTTTCATTTTTTTTTGCTTCATAGGAATGGGATGAAACTTGGTGACTTTTGTTGTATTACCTATGTGAAGACACAAAAAAAAATCAAGGAGATGATTCGGATATGTTCATGGGTTGTAAAAAAAATTAGTCACACTTAGTTTCAAAATCATTTTTTTTTTCAAATTCAAATTCATTTTTAGAATATGCAATATAAAATCAATAAATGAAAAAAAAAATTCTTGCTCAAATGCACACACACACGCTTATATATATATATATATATATATATATATATATATATATATATATATATATATATATATATATATATATATATATATAGTTATTTGGTCATAATGCAAAACCTGATACTTATCTATTTTTTATTAAAAAAGTATTTTAGAATATCTAAATATATATCTAAATAAAACAAATGAATAAGATAGAGAAATCATGTCTAAAACAACAATAGGAATCAAAAAGGTTTTTTTCTAATAGAAAAAATAGCTCATAAAAATTATATAATAAATGCAATGTATCATAAAAATATTAAAAAATTCTAAATAATAATGAAAAAATATTATTGAACAAGAATATATTTGATTGGTTTTCCTGAGGGAGGAAAAAAGTTCAATTTTAAGGCTTCAGTCTTTTTTGACCGGGAGGAACTTTTAACAATTCTAGGCAATTCTAACTTTATAACTCACAATTGTGACTTTATATCACACAGTTCTGACTTTATAACTTGCGACTGCCACAGAAAGTTTTCATAGTTTTCCACAGTCATGTACCAGGAATGATCAAAATGCCTGGAACAGTCACTTCAAACTTAAAAGTCATGGACATTTCTACATTTTTCTAAACGGCCAGCATGATCAGCCTTTGCATGCATTATTCTGAGTCGGAGAATATGGAGATTACTGTTTATCACTATGCTGTGGTTCTTTGTTTCAAACCTTTATGTATTTGAATATGGTCCACCTTCTCAGGTACACAATGCAAATCTTGTGTGGTTGTGTTGTGCAACACGTACATCAGCTCATCAATCAATGTTTATGGTGAATAATAGGGCTCTTTCATCGAAACAATCTGCATTTCATAAACATTTATAGCAGGATTCGACATCACAGTCTTCGATATCTCTTTATCTTTCCGTTGTATATATATATATATATATATATATATATATATATATATATATATATATATATATATATACAGTATATTATATTAGGCTATATACAGTCAAACCAAAATTTCTTCAGCATTTCTCACATTATCTCAGTTTCTTAGCTATAGTTTAGAAAATACTAATAAAAATGTGACAAGAATCGGTGGATATTTGACTGGTTTTGTCCGTCCTTCTGTTGGACTCTCACACATAGGCCTAATTATGTTGAATATCTGTCAGCTGTTAAATTTAACCACACAATTAGAGAATACCAGTTTAGCTCAACCAGTGACCAAGCAATGCTTCATGTTGTTCAGTGTGTGTGTAAAAAGAGCGTTAGCAATTACAGAAAACACACTTCAGCAAAACATCATCAGCTCAAAGTGGAGGAATCATTTTTGGTCTAAATTTTTTAAATAAATTTCAGTGTATGAAGATTTTTTGTTTATAATATGTCACAGTTTACTTTATTTTGCTCTCCTCGCTTACATAAATGAACTATAGTGTCCTGCACATTCTAGTAAAAAAAAACGAGCGCCTAAATACGCCTCTTTCACTCCCCCTGCCGGAGGATCTTCTGCACTACCGCTGTGATTTGTGCGCATGCGCAAGTGAGCCATCTCGAGTTCTAGTGGGCGGGGTTTGTTTGTTTGAGCGGCTGCGAGCAGCGGCATCAGATCCGCCGTGAGTGTGTAGATGGGTGTGTGAAGAGTCTCCTAAACACTCAACCACACATACACACACATACACAGACACACCGCTCAAAATAACCCGGGGAGACGATAAAGCTTGTACACGACAGCCTCTCCGCGGGAGAGGAGGAGCAGGAGGGTTTTGGGTCCTGAGCGGCTCGTTGTGCGGGGGGCCATGGCGCGGGACTATGATTACCTCTTCAAGCTGCTCATCATCGGGGACAGCGGTAAGGAAACACCGGGGATGAGAAACGGAAACAGGCCTCAGCTCGCTTACAACGACATTTACATTCACTATAACGACTTACCCCGGGCTTTTTGCGCTGGATACACACGTAATGCAGACTTTGAGTGATTTGACAGCTTATAAATAACATTGTTGTTGTTTCTGCTTAAGTGATGTAATGGGCCTGCCAACTGAGTTTAGAGTCATTCAGTCTGGGTGTGTTCTGAAATTCATTTTTATTAGGTAAAATATTAATATGAATATGTTAGATTAGCATATTATTTGAAGTGTATGTGACTTAATAGGTGTATGAACAAATTGAACGCATCAAACGTGGGGTTAACGTAAATAATAAGCTTTTAATTTATGAGGAGAAATTATGTCACTTAATATTGAGATGTTGGCATGTAAGACCACACATACACACACGTTCACTCTTTCACACACTCACTCAAGCACACACACAAACTCACTCTCTCACACACACTCACATAAACACTCCCCTACTAAACACTCACTCTCTCACACACACTCACACACATATGGATAATTTATGTAATTTTACTATAAGCACAGAAAGAGTTTTTCCGACGCCAGCTTATGAATGTCATTGGATGTTTTCGGTGTAAAGCTGTAATGTTAATCTCTTTCTGTCTGTCCACAGGTGTGCGGCAAGAGCAGTTTACTCCTGAGATTCGCTGATAACACATTTTCGGGTAGGATCAACACGTCACATGTGCTTTAAACAAACATTAACCGTGAAAGATGATATAGAGCCACATTACTGTCACGAAAACTGATTACTAAACACACACACACACATATTGACACTGCTGTAGGTCATGCTGTTCTACATAATTTCATGCTGGTTACTGTAAGAAAGCTTACAAATCTTTGATAAATAAGTAATATCCATTGAGATATGCAGAATTATGGAGGGTTAAAAATGATTACTTGTGCTAAAATAAAGCAATTTGAGCAGCATTGTGCTTATTCCCAGGATCCTTTAGTGATTTTATGCTGATTTGTGTGTGTGGTTGCAGGCAGCTACATCTACCACGATCGGCGTGGTACTTCAAGATTCGCACGGTGGAGATCAACGGGGAGAAAGTCAAGTTGCAGATCTGGGATACGGCCGTACAGGAGAGATTCAGGACCATCACCTCCACGTGAGTCCGCATTAAACTGATGCATTCTGGGAATAGCGTCGCATTAGTCCCCATTTACATTAATTCATTTAGAAGATGCATTTATCCAGATGGGAACAATAGAAACAGTTAAACACTTTGCTATGGATAAATGCTATAACCCTTCACAGTTTATTCTATTTATTTATATAGATATAGAATAAAAAAGAACATGTTCACATACTGTCGAGTGTTGAATGTGAGTGTGTACAACTACCAGTCAAAAGATTTGTATTGGTGAGATTTTTAATGTTTTTTAGAAGGAAAATACGGTAATATTGTTAAATATTATTCTAATGTAAATCAGCAGTTTTCTATGTGAATATACAGTAAAGTTTAATTTATTCTTCAGTGTCACATGATCCTTCTAAAATCACTCTAATATAATGATCTGATGCTCAAGAAACATTTATCAGTGTTGAAAACAGATATTTACACTTTTATTTCAGGATTCTTAACATCCTTGATTTGTCATTACGTGTGAGTGGTGTTATTAAGAGTGACCACGGCCAATCTGACTGCAGTAGATGTGGAAGATATTAATAAAAATGATTTTTATTCAGCCAGCTCACACACCTCTATTTGCTTCCTGTTTTCGGTCGAAGCCCACAGTAGTCGATTATCGAGTTCACGCACGTGATCATTGGTGAACATCGTCTCAAACCTCGTCCGTGTGGTGTTCTGAGAATATCAGCTCAAATGGATAGTTCATCCCAATCAGATGTTGTAGGGCTGCACAGTTTGGGCCAAAATGATGATCACGATTATTTGGATCAATTTTGAGGTCATGATTATTTGTTGATTTCAACCAAAACTAATTCTATTGTCACATAGGCTAATTATAACTCCGTATTGTGCTACATTCCTGCTTATGTAGCCTACAACTATGTGCATAAAAATATTCACCAAAATTCAGTGCATCTCTTTAATGAATAAATAAAAACAAAGAAAACAATAAAGAAAATGTAGCAAAACTTCAACAGGGCACTATTTTACATTTACATTGTGTAAACATATTTTAGGAAGCAAAATGTAAGCTTGCATTGTACCTGCATAATGGATGTGAATAAAACGCGTTAAATATACAATCAATAAAAAACAGAATGTAACCAAATGTCAACGCAGAACTGTGCATGAAAGTTCCATTAATGGATTCATTGTTGTTTGACGCTTCAGAAATGTCAAATGTTGTGGTACAGTGTCAGTCATTAGTTGTGAAATCTTACTTATTTATTTAATCCTCCATATGAAAGTTTATGTGATTGAATTATTTCTATTTATTAAACAATATTTCAAAACAAGACGTTTGTAGTAGGCCTAGGCCTGATGATAATTGGAGTCCATTAATCGAAATTTCATGCCTCTTAATTATATATTTCTATGTAGTATGTACCAATTAATTAATGCAATTTACTAATGCTCACACTTCGTCTCTCACGCGCATTGTCTCTCGTTCTCTTGCGCGCAGACACAATCGGTATCTCTTGCGCTGCTGTCACTCGCACACAGACACACTCGGTCTCTCTCGCGCACATACACTCTCTCGGTCTCGCGCGCACTTTCAAGCGCGCTCTTCGCCTCTTTCCGTGCACTGTCGCTGGCGCGCAGACACACTCGTCTCTCTCGCGCACTGGGGCTCATGGAGGCATGTGATCAGACAGTGGTTTACGGAGCGCTAGATTGGCTTTGAAAAAAACAACAAAAAACAAACAAACTTTGAAACAGAGCGTTCTGTGAACGGAACGACACATTTTAAATATCGCTCTTGATCACGCCGAATGTGGTCGTGGAAGCCAAAATCGTGATTAATCGAGCAGCCCTATTGAACACACAGAGTTCGGTTTGAGATGCAGTAGTGACCCCAGCAGTTAACAGAGAAATGCACTTTTCATATGGATAACATATTGACCTGGAAGTTCTCCTTTAAAAGTGTCTCATTTTAAACGAATCAATTCAAAACGAAAAGAAACATTAAAGCAGAAAGGACTCGGTTTCTTTTCGTTTTGAATTGTTTCGTTTAAAATTAGACATTTTTAAAGGAGAGCTCCAGTCAATATTGACGATAATAGACACAGTGTTCTGGTCCGCCATCTACTGACAAAAATAATATTTTTTGCCCCTGATGCCAACCTTAACTTGCAACCCCTGACCTAAAACATTAGTTTCCCTGTAAATCATTTCTTTTAAGTGTACTTAAACAGTTAAAATGTGTGTGTGTGTGTGTCGTTTGCTTCTGGTTCTGCTGATGAATGAGGATCGTATGCCGGCTTTTGGTTTCCTCGGTAGTCTGGTTGAGGAAACGAGTCTTAAGGTTGTGTGTTAAAGTAAAGTCTGAATGTTGATCGAGCTCTGACTAGCGCCAGGCTAACGGAGGTTTTTCAAGCGTCTTGTTTCCTCTTTCCGTGTGTAGAGAAACTCTGCAGCCTTCCTTCTAATGCTCAAGCTCATGCAGTTTCAGTCGGTTTACTTCAGCTTCACACACGCGTTTAGAGAGACGAGAAAAACAAGGACGAGCGAAGGAGACTAGCATTACGTCTGTTCGTTCTTTCAAGCGGAGAAATAAATTAAAAACGTAATTTTTCAAACGTTATCTCTTGAGGAAGACAAAAGGAGATGTAGAAATATCTCATCCCCAAAAGCTTTTTATTTTATTCAGTTACTGTGTCAATAAAACTTTGCTAAACAATATTTGTTGCGCAACTGCTATTCATCCAGTAATCTTTCAAATTGTCAGTTTCATTACAATAAGTTTTTAAGTGTGTGTGTTTGAGTGTGTGTGAATGTCATGCGTAGATTCTGATTGCGATCTCGGTTTCTCGCCCGACTCTACACACACACACATCTGTGTGTTCCTTCAGCTCTCCGACCAGCTGTGTGTGTCAGAGATGGCGAGTGACTCTGAGCTCCACAAAGCCGCTGCTGTGAGAGTGTGTGTGTGTGTGTGTGTGTGTGTGTGTGTGGAGCGCAGTGATGATAGCGATGCGCTCGCTCATTAGAGTAAGTGGATCTCGTGGCGGGGAACGTCACTCTTCTCTCGTTTGCTCTGTGTGTCCAATCTCCAAAGGAATGTTTTGACCACTGATGATGTGTGCCTCGTGGAAAGTTACCACTTCCTGTCAGTGATGATGACATTCACAGGAAGTGAAAGAATCAGCTTGACTCCTTGTCTCTTATCAGTTTTTGGGATTGAAACAGGGGTTCATTATCAGCCGAGAGCACTGATCAGATTATCTCAAACCTAATCAGCGCAGATGTTTGTGACCTGTCTCTTCACCGAGGCTGTTGTTTATCCTTTTTTCTGTCAGCCCAGCCGAACATTTTTGAGCTCAAATATTTACTTGACTTTTTTGAAGTTACAACACATTTGCATGTTTGCAGTTCTTTGGTGTTATTAGGGATTACATTACTGTTGATCTGTGGCTTGTATTGTTGTTTTTATGTTTGTTTGTGTCATGTGATCTCTTCCAGGTACTACAGAGGCACACACGGCGTTATAGTGGTTTATGACGTCAGCAGCGCAGAGTCGTTCGTGAACGTCAAACGCTGGCTGCACTGAAATCAATCAAAAACTGTGAACGACGTTGTTCGAATATTAGGTAAATGGGTTGTTGCTTTTTTTGATGCGTTTCACAAAGAAATGTCTTCGTCATCCTGTTACATGCAAAAAAACACAATATTCTTAATGTTTAAGATGTTGTTTTTTCAGCTTTTTGTCTCTCACTAGCTCACTTTACATTTAATTTAATTAATTTATGTTCTCAGACATTCGCTTACTGTATCTTTAAGATGTGCCTGTTGTTTTTGTTGTATTTGGTTTTAATGGTCATGTGGTCTGAATTCAGTGGGTAATAAGAACTGATGACCTCGCCTCTAAAGTGGTGGAGACCAATGACGCGCAGAAGTTTGCTGAGCAGATGGGCATCCAACTGTTCGAGACCAGCTGCCAAGGAGAACGTGCAACGTGGAGGATGTAAGTTTTCAAACACGTCTATACATCCATGTGAACATTACTCAAGTTACAAACATCCTTCTGTACCTGAAAAGTTTAATGCAACACTGTAGCTTTAAGAAAAAACCTGACATTTGAGCGCTGAACACAGGATGGATTCTGATTGGCTGTCATTGTTTTGTTCTGTGCGTGTTCATGTCAGATGTTCAACTGCGTCCACTGAGTCTCGTCCCTGGAGACCCGGAAGGAGTCGGTGGCCAAACAGCAGCAGCAACAGCAGAGCGAAGTGGTCAAACTGAGTAAGAGCAGCAAACGCAAGAAGAAATGCTGCTAATGGACTGGACACACACACACACACACACACACACACTTAGACAAAACACCACTGAACTGACAGAGAACTTAACATACTTCCAAGCACCCCGCCAAGAGATATATCTAGAGATTTACTAATGACGAGCCATTCGGACTTCGGGAGGCAAACACACTCCGATGTTTTAGCAGGAGAATTTTAAAATGGAGAATGAAATGTTTTCTTCATCGTGGGATCAAACCAATGAGGCCGAAGCGCTAGTGTTGATGCGGCCAATCGGGACGTCGGGGAACATCACGTGTTATCGACTGCCACTTTATGGACCAAACATGTGCGGATCTGCCAAGAGACACTCGTTTTTGCCTTTTCTATTTCTCTTTTGTCTTTCATTTTGTAAAATTGTATTTTTTTACTGACAAATCGTACAATCAAACACACAGTAGCATTTAGGGAAGCTCATTGGAAGCTCGTTTCGCCACAAAATGATAAATAATAATAATAATAATGGTGACTGCAACTTTGACATGGAATTGACTAAAAAAAATAAAAAAATAAAAAACAAATATATATATATATATATATATATATATATATATATGTATGCATATGTATGTATAAAAAGTCATAATTGCGAGTTCATATAAATGACAATTATTTATAAAAAAAATTTAATATAAATTATCTGTAAAAAAAGTGATTTTTTTTCTCAATTGCAAGTTTATAATACAAAATGTCAGAATTGTGCGAAACTCAGTAATATTTTTTCACATTTTTTATATCTCAATTCTGAGAAAAAGGCAGAATTGCTAAATATAAACTCAGTTGCAAGAAAAGATAAAAAATCTCATTTGTTTATATCTCACACTTCTTAGAAAAAAAAGACAAAAAACACTTTTTTTAAATAGATTATTCCTAACCTTTTTCATTTAAACTCACAATTCTGACTTTTTTCTTGCATCCTCAATTCAGATTTTTTTCTCTCACTTGTTTATATCAGAATTGCAAGTTTATATATAATATATAAAAGAGAATTGCATTTGCAAGAAAAAAGTCAGAATTGTGAGTGTGTATATATATATATATATATATTAGGCTGTCAAAAGATGTAATCGCGATTAATCGCATTTGAAATAAAAGTTTTTGTGTTACATAATATATGTGGGTGCATTGTGTATAATTATTTTATATATATATAATACACACACATGCTTGTATATATTTAAGACATATTTTCATTTATATACTGTTTATAGATTTATATGTAATTTATATTATATATAAATATATATATATTTATATATAAATAATATTTTTTTCTTAAATATACATGCATGTGTCTGTATTTATATATATACAAAATAATTATACACAGTGCACCCAAATATATTATGTAAACACAAACTTTTATTTGCATTGCTGATGAATCACGCGATTAATCTTTTGACAGCCCATGACTATATATATATATATATATATATATATATATATATATATATAAAAAGTCAGAATTGTGAGTGTATATATATGTATATGTATATGTATACATTAAGTCAGAATTGCAAATTCAGATAAATGGCAGAATTATCTATAAAAAAGCTGTAATATAAATGATCTGTAAAAAAACAATTCTGATTTTATTTTCTCACTTGTTTATATCTCACAATTCTGAGAAAAATTCAGAATTTCCAAGTTTATATAAAAAAGAATTTTAAATAAATATCTGTCAAAAATCAGAATTACGTTGCAAGAAAAAGTCCGATTTGTGAGATAAGATAAACATGTTTTGTGACCCTGTGGTGGAAACAAGCTTCCTCAGAATCTGGTGCCATTGCCTGAACGTGATCATATCTCCCAGAGTCGGCGAAGGAAGTGCTGAATGATCATCAGAAACACACGTTCAGTCTCCGTTTACGTCAATGCCAACTCGCTCACTTCCTCCTGTGGGTCACACGTGTGTCGAAGCAGCGTGAACATTCTGCCAAACGTCTCCTTCAGGGTTCGGGAGGACATGAGGGACATTAAATGATCTTTTGAATTCATGAGCTGGTACATCAGAGAACAGTGATCATGTGACTGTAACTCAGATGATATTTATTACAAAGATCTGAAAATATCACGTGTTTTTGCTTCAGTTTTGCACAGATTGTGAGCGAACCGACTCTTGCTTGTGGAGTCTGTAAAAATAATAATTCTGTTGATAGGCTATCATTGAAGGTCTGCTCTATATGATGCGGTGAACACGCATGTCTGCATGTGGACACGTGCATATGTGTAATGATCTGGTGTACACTGGAAAAGATGAAATATTAATCATATCCATTGTCCCGACACAATAATAAACATTTTAAAAGAACAAACTGTTGGACCTGTCGTTTCACCACTAGGTGTCGCTCTAATTCTGCATTATAACAACGCTCTACAGTTTGATCGAATTATTGATATTATATTTTATGTTTCAGTTTCTTGAACCACATACACACACAAACAACAGTAAAAGCTGGATTTACACCACAGGGGGACTTTAAAGATTTATTTTTAAATGCATAAATGTAATTCATTTATTCATGACTGTCACATTCAGTTCATTAGTTTGTGTGTGTGATCCAAATGCATGGGAATTTTATGTGCAATAATAAAGTTTTCCAGTGTTTTTGTGGTCAAGCTTTTGCTAACCATCTTTTCTGTGCTCCAAAATACTATAAGGGTGAGAATTGGGATTTATGGATGAACTGTTCCTTTAAATGATTATATTTGATCTCCACAGTCCTGATTATAGATTAATTTGTGTATTTCTGCTGCTGATAATGTCTGTCGCATCGCTTCTACCTTTTCTAGACGGCTATTTTCTCTTTTTATGTCTCTATAATTTCCCATGTCTCTCTCATCCCAACTCGGGGGAGGCTGTTGCCATGGCGCTCACAGGCATCGCCAGGGAAACCCAGATCTCCTCAAGCCAATGAGACTCGATGAGAGAAGATGCTGCTGTTCTCTGGTGTGTCAGATGTTGTGTGTGTCAAAGGCCAGTGTGTGTTGTGTTGTGTTGTGAACACCAACTTTACCCAGAGTTCGGCTTCTATCTCCTGAGGAAGCTGAATCAGTCTTTTATAAAGCATTAAAGTCCTGACATGTTCTTAAAATCATTTAATCATTGTTCCCAGCAGGAAAGCAGCTTTAACTTAACTAAACAAGTAAAACTGATTTGCCTTACAATGATTTTTCATCATGTTCTTTCTTTTAATGCACATCCTGTAATGCAATGTGCTTGACTTGAGCTTCATTTACGGGAGTTATTTATATAAACTCTCGGTAAGGTATTTGATCATCAATCTACTTTTGACTTTTTATGTTTCCCAGTTGAACATTGATCGCTTTTGAAGCCTTGAGTTAGCAATGATATTATAATTCACATTTATGTACGTCATAGTGTATGTATTTATTCCGTCGATAACAACAACAACAACAAAACTATTTGTCGTAATGATGACTGTGTGGGCGGGGCGGGGCTTATGCGAACGTCATGACGTATTTTTGGTGCGTCGACAAATTAATTGTCGCGCCGAACGCGCTAAATTTGAATTTCACCAGGAAACGTTGAAGCTGGTTCAGTCAGCGACCTTCATCTAAAATCTAGAGATTTAATCTTTTTTATTGGGTCAAATATTGTCACATGAACATTTCGGTGAGCATATTTCTCATCTTTCTGTCGAGGTGGGCTCGATGTTTCTGTTAAAAACGAACGTTATGAACTCAACGGTAACTGACGAGGGAAAGTGTCAAACTCAAATATTGTTGCGCGATGTCAAAATATTTTTTACAGTCTATGGTCATATAATGTCAAATTTCTTTATGAATGATTTCAGGAGCGATGTCATTTCATTCTCATAATATGTTTGTTTAATGACGGGTAACGTTAGTTTGCTGTCATGTTTGACGTAGAAGAGCGTCAGTTGATCTGTTTTGATATTATCCTGAAAATGATTAGCCTAACGTTAGATACTAAATTGTTGAACACGGTCACAGATTCATTTAAGTTTAGATTATTTCATTAATATTCAGATATAAATATTCTTCTCGTGTGAATTATTGTTTTTAAACATACACATATTCCGTTTAGCTTCTTGGGGAGAAGCGTACATAAAACTACATGTAAGTTATAGTTTTACATGTAAGTTATAAGTAGACTTGAGAATTAAGAAAGACGGGTCATTTAAATTATAGTAATGTCACTGTCAACTATAAGTGTTAATCTGCTTTGTGTTTTTTATAATTAGGCTTTTAGTTTAAATTAAGCCAAAAACCAGGCTTAAACGAAACTAAACGCTTAATTATAAGCTTATTAATATTGATAATTCCATTTGTATGTGTTTTAGAGCTGTTATCACTAATACAGTTTAGATGTGTCTCAATCCTGCCTACTTGGACAGCATTTCTGTGCATCATAATTGCCGTCAATAGCAACTTTATTTATACAGCACAATTAAAACAACACAATGTGCTTTACAATGTCAGAGGAAAAAGCATCATATAGGCAACACAGTAAAATCGTCCCTGACATCATCATTAGCAGGTTGTATTGATTGTCTTGATCATGTTTGTCCTGCAGTGATGCTGAAGTTTAAGTATGGAGGTCAAGGCAGTGTTCTGAGATCTGGCCACTGGCGACTCCATCACTATCCGCTGCGTTCCGACTCAATCAGCTTCTTCAGGTGAGAGTCTGTGGCGTTTGGTTCATGAATGTGGCCATGAGATCATGAATATGTTAGTGCAGGTTTTTAAAGGGATAGTTCACCCAAAAATGTAAATTAACCCATGTTTTACTGACCTTCAAGTCATCCTAGGTCATGACATTCTTCTTTCAGACGAATACAGTCCGGATAGGGCTGTTCAAACCGATTAATTCGCATCCAAAATAAGTGTATGGCAGACTATGGCACACATGCATATACATATTTAAGAAAACTATATTATTTATATATAAAATATTTATGTCATGAAAATATTTCTTAAATATACACAAGCATGTGTGTGTATTTATTTTTATAT
The DNA here is from genome assembly GCA_030378365.1 of Hybognathus amarus. Classification (NCBI taxonomy): domain Eukaryota; kingdom Metazoa; phylum Chordata; class Actinopteri; order Cypriniformes; family Leuciscidae; genus Hybognathus; species Hybognathus amarus. The sequence continues at coordinate 230,094 of JAQIUQ010001272.1, read as the reverse complement.
GAAGTGTTCAGATGCAAAAGCCTCTAAGTGCCATTTAAAATGTTCTTCTAATATGACCATTTTATCAAGCTTGTATATTAAAGTTCAGTAATTTCACTTAAATGGCAATGAAGATAACCTATTAATTGTCATTTAAGTGAAATTACTGAACTTAAATATACAAGCTTGATAAATTTGAAAATGTAAAAGAAAATTTCAAATGGCATTTAGAGGCTTTTGCATCTGAACTCTTCATATATATATATATATATAATATATATATATATATATATATATATATATAATATGTATATATATATATATATATATATATATATATATATGTATATATATAATATGTATATATATATATAATATATATATATATATATATATATATTATATATATATATATATATATATATATATATATATATATATATATATATATATATATATATATATATATATATATATATATAAAAAATAATTATACACAGTGCACCCACATATATTATGTAAACACAAACTTTATTTTGGATGTCGATTAATCAGATGACAATGACATGCTTGAACAATGAATTATTCAACAATTTTGAATGGTTATCATTGCAAAATTGTTTCCGCTGAAAAATGTCAGGCTGTTGTGGCGATTTTGCAATATTTCTCTCCCAACAACACAAGCCGCGGAATCCGGCTTCATGGCGTAGACCCATGGCATTCTTCCTAGATGTTCAGAGTGTCTGTAACTGCATTTAAAGACGTGATTATTGCATGAAATACAGTCTGATTCATGCCGAGGTCTGTGTTGTAAAGTGGATGTGTGTGTTTTCCAGGGGAAGTGCAGTGTGTTGGGCTCTACAGGACTGAATGTAGTGACCAGAGAAGGACTGATCGACGCTTCTGCTTCTGCTCTATCAGGAGTGCGCCTTACCCGAGCTCATGAAGATCAAACATGTGGCCGACTTTGTCAATAAATGTAAGTGTCTGTTTCATATAAGAAAGGCTGTTCGAAGTTTGGGCCAATGAGTGAATGTCAATTTTTATGTTTTGGTGAACTATCCCTATAAATACAGAACAAAACTTCACTGTTCACTACAGACTTTTCTAGTAATACAATGATACTGGAATTCTGACTGATAAGCTAATGATTAATTTAAATATTATTAGTTACTTTAATAGACGATGGACAGATTATTTCCTACTTCATAAAAAATAAACAAATAAATATAAATAAATAAATATGGTAACACTTTACAATAAGGTTCATTAGTTAACATTATTTAACTACATTAGTTAACATGTACTAAGAATTAACAATACTTTTCAGCATTTATTAATCTTAGTTCATATTAAGTCCAACATTTACTAATACATTATTAAAATCAAAGGTTACATAATGCACTTTGAACTAACATGAACACACAATGAACAGCTGTATTTATATTAAGCAACATTAACAAAGATTAATAAACACTGTAACTAATGCATTGCTCATCTTTAGTTCATGTTAGTTAATGCATTTACTAATGTTTAACCTTGTAAAGTGTTACCATAAATATATACATACATATATATATATACATATATATATATATATATATATATATATATATATATATACACCAGTCAAATAGCCTTGTTTGTGTCATGTTGTGATGGTGTTGATTTGTGTGTCTCAGATTGTGAAGTGGTGGCTGAAGTCCAGGAACTGCTCCCTGGTAAGAGGGATTTTGAGGTGAGGGGGATTGTGGGAAGAGGACACTTCTCTGAGGTGCAGGTGGTGAAGGAGAGAGCGACAGGAGACGTGTACGCCATGAAGATCATGGACAAAACCAGCCTGCGTTCTCAGGACAAGGTGGTGCATGGGAAGACCAGGCCTTTGAGTTGTATGGTGACCCTGGATCACAAACCCAGTCTCGAAGTCGCACGGGTGTATCTGTGTGCACTGTATGGGTCAAAATGATAGTTTTTCATTCATGCCAAAAATCATTAGGATATTAAGTAAAGATCATGTTCCATGAAGATATTTAGTAAATTTCCTACAGTAAATATATTATTTTTTACATTTTTTGTCTCTAGTCACTGTTTCCTGAAAATCTTTTACCATTTAAATCCAATAATTTCAATAGGATTCCATGCAAATGGGAATTTCACATCAGGGTGAAAGAATTCCCCAGCAAACGGCGTTTACTATCATCACTGTGTCCTTGAGTGTCACTGTGTCTAACCTTCTGTAACTCCAGGACTATTAGCACTGTACTAAATGCATAAAAGCATCGTCAAAGTGGCAAACTGAGTTAACTGAGAGGATCTAATAAAGCTAAGTTCTGCTCGTCTTGTGTCAGGTGGCGTCTCTTTGAGGAGGAGAGCGATCCTGGCCTTGAACTCCAGTCCCTGGATCCCTCAACTTCAGCACGCTTTCCAGGACCAGCGCCACGTCTGTCTGGTGAGTGATGGGGCTCTACTCTCACCGTCTGAGCTCAACAATGGAGAATATGAGGAGAATAATCAACATTCAAGCAGGAAAACCTGTTCTAGTAGAGCCTGAAAACAACATCCAAGGTATAATGCATGATGGGGCTGCATTATTGCACTAAAACTCCTTTGCCTCAACGGTGTGGCATAAAGTACACGCTTTGTCTGTCCTTCTAATGGATGTTTGTGATCACAGCGAGTGTTCAGTGTTCCTGTCCTGTGTAAACCGCGTACTGAGAGCTTCAGATTGACCTGTACGATGAGGACAGGATGTTTACTTTGAGTTTAGATTCAGAGTTATAGAGGATTTTTCCTGTAGAGATGTACCAGTTACAACATGGATATCCCATTACACAGCGCTGGAAACCAGGAGCGAACAAGGTTATATAAGGCTTTTCAGTCCACAAATCTCAAACATTCACTATGGACTTTTTTGTTGTTGTAAAAGTTTAGCAATTATTTGTACTGAAGTAGGAACTCAAAAAAAGTGTAATAACTTTTTAAAAACATTTTTTTGACTGGAATTGACCATTCGCAAAGCCCCACCCCCTTTAGTTACTGTTGCTATGTCCGTCAAGCCACGCCTCTCTCACGCCCCATGTCCTCACACAGTGACACACACAGCGGAACAGACACTGACAACACACTGACACCGACCAGCTTACTTTTGATATGAAACAAAGTCTATTTAAAGAAATTTAAACAATAAACACCGTTTTGTTTCTGACAGATCGCTCAGTTAAAGCCGCCCGTGAACCGACTCATCTCGTCCCTCTAGTTCACTCACAGCATCAAATAAACATGAATGAACATCAGAAGGAATGTGTTTTAACTGCGGAAAGACGTCATTACACTCAAGTACTCAAATCCTTCAATGGTAAACTGTCCTGATGGCTTTGGCGGACAAAAATGGCGGATTCGGCAGATGGCGAATTATGATTGGTCAGAATCGCCTGTCAATCGAAACTCCAGAGCAAGCTGAGTGCTCCTTTTATAATGGCTTTTATAATACGTTTAATAAAAGTACGATATTTCGAATTTCGAAATCGACGCCATTGTTACTGTTTTGTATCACTGTGTGTATTGACACATTGAAAAAAGTGCTGATACTGCAGTGTGAATTAAAATCAAAGTGTTTTTTGATCATGTAAACCTTTTGTAGGAGAGTCCAAAACAACATGAGCCAAAATTAATCAGTTTTTTGCTGCCCGTTGTTTTAGCTGAACAAGTTTGACATATTAATACTGTAATATCATTTTTGGTCGCGTCCACACTCTTTCCAAGTCTCGATCACTCTTTCGTCATAGGATTTCCCTCCAAAATAGTTTTGGCTGAGACCAATTTTTTTATTTTCAATTGTCAAATTATTATTATTTTTTAAGACAAAAATGCAGCATAAGCATGTTTGTTTGTTTTGTCGCTGCATGCGTCACTGTTTACATAATTTTTATAGTTCACTCAAGTATTATGTTTCTTCATAAATCCAATATGGCAAAAGACTGTGTTTACTATGAGAGTGAATTTACAGTTTAAAGCACAAAATACAGTAGATTAAATGCATGTCCCTTATGTCTGCAACTTAAAACTGGCCTCAGATTTGCACATCTCAACATTGCCAAATCACCAACTTTCATTGTAAAATCAGTCTGAAATCTCTGAGTGTGAACGGGCGTTTAGACGTCTGATCGAGAAGGACATGAACAATGAAATGACACTAAATCTCTCAAACTCGTTCATTTTAAATCTCTTGCGTGGAAAGGCGGTCTCAGATTTCCTCTGAAGAGAACATTGTGTCTTTCGTCTCAGTGAAGTCTTATTCATTTACATCTGAAGACCAGCAGAGCGAACCCTCAGCGTTCAATCCCCACAATCCTTTACTGCGTGAAGACACTTGCATTCGCAATTAGCCAGAGAGCCTTTGATGTTACTAATGGTGTGTATCTGACCAAAATATATCCGTGATGAAGGAGATTTGCATTTTCTTGGTGACCCTTCGGGAGCGTAAGAATCCAGCTTTTGTTGTTTAGAGAAAATACTGGTTTATTGGTAATCCTGCAAATTAAATCTAATTAATTTACTCTTCCTGATGTCATTCCCAAACCTGTTACGAGCACAAAAGAAGATATTTAAGATTTTTTTTATACACACAATGAAAGTCAATGGGGTCCAATGTTGTGTTCTTCAGAATATCTTCTTTTGTGTCTCACAGGAGGATTATTATTAGGAAGCTACTGTACAGGTGAAACTCGAAAAATGAGAATATTGTGCAAAAGTTAATTTATTTCAGTAATTCAACTTAAAAAGTGAAACAAATATATTATATAGACTTATTACATGCAAAGTGAGATATTTCAAGCCTTTATTTGTTATAAATTAATGATTATGGCTCACTGATATGAAAACCCCAAATTCAAAATTAGAATATTGTGAATATTTTTCATATCTGTAAGCCATAATCTTCAAAATTATAACAAATAAAGGCTTGAAATATCTCACTTTGCATGTAATGAGTTTATATTCAGAGTTTCACCTGTAAATATGTGGGTATTTAAACTAACTTTGACCCTAAAAAAAGCCTATGGTATTAAATTAAATGCACAAATTTCTAAGGCCTCGTTAAACCAGTTGCACATAATCTACTTGGCCTACTTCTGCCGATCATGATTAATAGTTTATACTTTTATAATTGGTGTAATTGCACAAACATCCACCTTCAGCTCATGTCTTTTTGCTGTATAATCTTTACAAATTTTTATCAAATAAACTTAACTTCAATATTGTTAAATACTGGATTAAAGCAGCTGAGGTTTACTTGATTATCCTGATATTTGAAAAATCATGAGTATCAAATATGATCATCAGGGTTTTGAGGAACGTTTATTTCAATCATTAAATTGCATTGTATTATGTTTTAAAACAACAGAGCTTTGATTATAAAACTGAGCATTATGACAAGACATTATTGGCAGGTATAGATTGAAGACTGATATTAATATGAATATTTCATGTCAGTATCTGCTGTACTGTAAAAAATCAAGATATAATTGATTGAATTGAATTGACAAATTGCATATTTTTGCTTAGTTTGGAGCCTAAAATTTAATAAATGAATAAAAATAAATTGATAGCTGTTTTTCCTTCATATTTTCGTTATTTCACATTATATTATGACCTATATTAGCCTGATGGATCAATAACTACAAAAACAACAAACATATTTTTTATACATATTTTTAAAAATATTTTTTTATTATCTTGCTGAAATGTTTGCTCACTCAATGTATTTGTGTTTGTATAAGGTAATTTGTTGCAATAGTCAGTAATAAAACAAGAAATGAATAAACACATTAGAAGCTGAAGCATAAATAAAGAACAGTAGAATTTAAAATTAAATGATGCTGAATATTTTTTCAGATAGGTCTAAACAGTAATATTCAAGTAAAAATAGCACAGAAATGGAATAATCCAATATAGTCATAACTAGGCATGTACCGACTACCGATATGAACATTTTGGCCGATAACCGATAATTCTTTATATTTTAAAAGTCCGATAACCGATATATTGGTCTCAATAAATCTAAATCCAAATTGAAATATGATTTTTGAGAGCCTGATTACAAAAGCAAAAGTTTCACCATTTAAAATCCATGTCTCAAGCACACAATTATAATATTCTCATGATTAATGTAGCCGATAAATGAACTATATTTTCCTTTTTTGAATTGATTTTCAATAATTTAAGCAATTCATAATCATGTTGAACAGTACACATCTAAAGTGGCTCAGCTGAAGGGAATAATACATTATTTATCAGCTTTACATGTTATTATCTGGCCGATAACTATAATATTAAATATGAGCCGAATATCGGCCGAATACCGATATGGTGACCGATATATGATGCATCTCTAGTCACAATTGTATAAGTTAAATATAGATTGCATCTATATTAGGGAAATCCCTAAAAACTGCCATTTACATTGCCTGTTGTAATCCGTGCTACTGGAAGGGGTGTGTGTGTGTGTGTGGTGGATAACATTGCATTGGTGCACAGGAAGAGAGTAATTGCCGCCCCACGCAGGTATCTGTGGGGATTGGAGGAGGTTTTCCAGGTTCTCATGAGGGCAAAGTCAGGAATCACAAAGTGACTGAAGAGACGGTTTTCTATTTCTGCCTCCTCCTTCGTTCCCAACGCCTCCGGCAAAAGAAGGGGGGAAGAAACGAGTAATCAGTCTTACCCGAGCGATGTGCTGAAAAGACCCTCGCTAGCTTGTTGCTAGGAAACGTGGGCTAGAATCCCTCGCTTTCTGCTTTTGTCCCTGCCGGCTTTGCTTTCCATTCAGTGCTTTCGTGTGTGTGTGTGTGTTTAGCCCCACGGACAGAGGCGTGAGGAGCCGGTTGGGCTTTCAGTAACTGGTGTGGAGGGTCGTTTCTGTCCGATGAAGAACGAGGGACTGATGATGATGACGAGTGTGTTTGATGGAAAGGAGTTTGTGTTGTACAAGCCATTTGATGTTTGTATGCATGATCAGTGGTGTGTTAGATTGTTATAGATGTTAAAGAAAGGGTGATTATCTCTTTCAGTCCGTTTGTGTAAAGCTGCGTTCACTACCAGCGTATCTTTGCATCCTTCCCTCTATCGTTCATCATGGAACATATCATTCGCTTCTACACTGCAGAAAATGCTTCTCTTATTTAGTATTTTTGTCTTGTTTCCAGGCCAAATATCTAAAAATTATTAGATCAAGATGGATCGACTAGATGAGTAAAATGACTTAAGATATTATGTCTTGTTTTCTGGGGAATTAAGTTAAAAAAATAAAATCTCGTCGTTATTCACGGCTGATGTCACCAGCGCATTCATTTATTAATTTTGAGCGGTAAACAGTCAGTTTCACCAGAACTCCTTTACTAGATGTCCCTATCACTTTTTAATGGGCACCCTGCAGCCAATCAGAATCGAGTGTTCCAGTGTAGATTTGTCTTAGTGAGATGAAGGAATCTGCCATTTTACTACAAAGAAGCTTCATTTGGTTTCAAAAATGGTTAAAAAGGACGCTTGTAAACCCCTCACATGCCGCCACGTGACCGAGTCTCGGTGTAATCTTTAGGAGTTTGGGACATAATTTGAATGATTATGATCACTTTCATGCTCTATTCCTGTAAAATCACTCCGGCTATTTAGCATATCCTCTTCTAAAAATGACTTTTTGATGAATTAGTCAAACGAAACTCTCGCCGATGCTCAATTAGAGAGGCGGCGCTGCTGTAAATCACTGAATAATCAGTACATATTTAACGATATTCTGAGAAATCGCTGGTGTTTATGTCCTGTATGTAATAATTAGCTTCAGCCTGTGGTGTGGTTTCAGGCTGACGATCTTTTGCTATAAATAACCATGCAGTCGGTCTGCTATCTGTTCACACACACCTCTTTCCTTGGGTTTACACCAACACCACTCTCTCTAGATGCAGTTTAGGCTAACTAGCTAATTGTCTAATTAGATTGATAATGATGTAATCACCAGCTTTTATTTAGAGACGAGTGGCTGCTAATTAAACCCATGCGATTCCATCAGACGTCTGTGCCGAACGGGCGGAAATGGTTCGTTTTTGGATGATAATGTGCAATAATAGATTCACTTACAGGTGATTATGTAATATATTACGTTGTGAGATCTGATGCTCGGAGTTTCATGTTCTTGTTTTAAACACTTTATCTGGTCATGTGACAATATGATACACTTTGATTGTTGTTGCGTTACATTGTGAAAGCAAGAGTCATTTATCAACTTTACAAACAAAACATATGGCAAAAGATTGTACAGTTTTAAAAGACTAATTGATGAAGAGAAGATTTTGTAAGCTCTTTGTAATTTGAAGATTTTAAAGCTCTCTTTTTAAAATTGATAATATAGTAGTAGTAGTAGTAGTAATAATAATAATAATGATTTTAAAACCATGTTTTAAAGCTCTATAATTATAATATTGTAGTAATACTTTTTAGCTCTATAATGTTTTACTAGTAGTTATGGTTAACGGTTATTATACATGTAAATGGAAATTTAAAGCCCTATTTTTTAATTAATAATAAAATGTGATTTTTTTCTCTTTAGCTCTATATAATAATAATAATAATAATAATAATTAAATGTTTTTTAGAGGCTTAGAGATTTGTAGTAATTCGCAATAGTGCCAATAATTTTAAAGCCCTATATAATTATTATTAATATTTAAAATATTTTTTTACAAGCTCTATATAATAATAAATAATAATAATAATAATAATAATATTTCAAATGAGAATGATTTTAAATCTCTAAATAATGATGATGATAATAAAATAAATACTAAACACTGAATTAAGAACAGTGTCACGCTTCATATTTATTAAATTAAATCCCGCGGCCGTTGCTATTTAATGATCGCTTTATTTAGATGAATCATGCCGTCCTGAATTTTTCTGGATATTTTCTTATCTATAGCAATGACATTCAGACATTTAAGTGTGTCTTAAGCTTCTATAAATGTAGTAAACGGATGAATCTGGTCATTGTTGTGTTCTTACCCCTGTGTGTGTGTGTGTGTGTGTTTTCGAGCAGGTGATGGAGTATCTGCCCGGCGGTGACCTCCTGGCTCTGATGAACCGATATGAAGATCAGATAGACGAGTCGATGGCTCAGTTTTACCTGGCCGAGACCCTCGAGGCCCTGCACTCGCTGCATCAGATGGGATACGTTCACAGGTACCACCAAACACACAACCTGTGTTAAATAATCAATATACATCACATCCTCTGAACAGATTTACGGCTACTTGTTGTTGCTAGTCACTGATAGGTGGTATTTATTAGAGGGAGGGGGCATTCTTACTCTAGAGAGCATTTGATTGGATGGTATTTGCTTCTGAGTGCAAAGATGATGTTGTCGTTTTGTGTTTTTTAATCTTCACTTTCGGAAAAAGAAATAGTATTTATTCGCTTTTTGGAAATGAAAGACTGCGATCTATATAAATTTATGTATAATAATGTGAAAAATATGTATTTATTTATACACTGTACATTTTTACGCGCACATATTTTTTATATATACAAACATGCATTGTACATATTAATGCTAGTTTATTCATAATTTATCTATAATTTTGAATGTGTGCACAAATTCACACAAATGTGTGCATGCTCTATGTTAGTTATAATAATAATAGTAATAAATCATCATAAACAATAAATAATTCCTCATTCTCTCTTGTTCTCTTTCTTTTGTCAGGAATATAAAACCAGAGAACATTCTGTATTGACCGCAACGGGTCACATTGAAACTGGCTGACTTCGGATTTGGCGACAGCAACTGACAGCAAACAGAACGGTAATCGAGTGTGTGTGTGTGTGTGTGTGAGAGAGAGAGAGACTTTCATGTGACATTGAATAAATGGGTTTAAATTAGTGGTCAATTCATTAAAAAAAATGAACTGGATGAATGCATTTTCTAAAAATCAATTAAAACACTTAATTTCTTTATATATATTTTATAATGTAATAATTTCACAGTTTATCTCAAATTAATGTAGAAACAGCATTAAGATGGCATCTTCTAATGGCATTTAATGGCATCTTTTTTTGAATAAAGGTCAGTATCACTGAAGCTAAAACGGAAACTCCCCCTCAAGTTTTACACATTAATTTTAGCCATTCAACATTACAGTGTAAATGAAAGCTATACTTTTTTTTTTTTTTTTTTTACATTAGGCTTCAGACAAACTATATTAAATTTTAATTTAAGTGAACTTAAAACAATCCTCACATAAACTCATAATAAATGTCATATTTACCTGTGCACTTCCTGTCTAACATACAGAAGTTGAATAAAGTTATCAAACAGTCTGCACCGCATAAATTATAAATGAAATGTAGACTAATCCTTATTAAAGCTACAGTTAGTTTTGTAGTTCTTATTATTTTTCTCTGTTGCCTTTGTTCTTCGATCACCTTTCCTGACAGACAGAATTATTAGCTGCTGTCCCTTTAAGAGCAGCCGCTGCTACACGACACATCACACTCTACGTTCAACTCTACACAGCCCTAGTTTATAGATCAGCGTTCCCACGGGTCATGGAATTTCTGGAATGTCACTGGAATTTTAAAAGGTCTATTCCAGACATTGAAAGTCAGGGAATTTTACATATTTTTTGTCCAAGTCATGGAATATCAGGGAATTTAGTTTGTTGCCTTAAATTTCAGTTTCCATTTATCAAAATGTCATTTTTATATACCGATTTCTTTTTAAATTTTTTTTTTTCGCGCTGTTTGTTCGCGCTGTCCAATTCCGCCTTTTGCGATCTCTCTTCTCCCTTTTCCCAACACATATGATATGTAAAATGTTTAACCTAACATAGGTCTCTAGCGTGTTATTTTGCCAACGAACTAAAATTCGAAATCATGACATGGCTTTTTGCGTTTATAAAACAGCACAAGACTTTAAGAATCAGGTATCAGTGCTGGGTGATTTTAAAGAAAAGTGTGCACTTTGCTCACGCGATCAGGATGGTCTTTTCTCCTAAATACAAGCTCAAGGGTTTATTTCTTGCAAGTGAAAAAATAAGGACAAAAGTATTTAAATTTTCCTATTATTCTTTTGAAATATTCATTTTTATTTATATAGTACATTTATAGGCTATATGGATTTTACGTCTTAGGAATAATTATATAAATCATTATTATAATAAGTGTTTGGGAGTTATAATTAAAGTATTATTTTTGTGTAACGTGTATTTTTGTGTAAGCGTAACGTTAACGTTAGCCTGATTTAGGCAGCATAAGTGATCGCTGACAAAATCGAAAATGTTGCTAATTAGTTTGCTAGCTAATTACTGTTAACTCTTGACAAATTCTTAGCCTATGCAACCAAGTATTTATCCATGTAGGCAACCTAAACTTTCAATTAATTTACCTTGGGAGAATTAATGAATCAATCTATGCACATTAGAATAAACTACCAAGCATTACTTCTGAAGGACAATTATCATGGGTTTTCCAGGACTAATTAATAATTAAATATTTATCAAATAACTATTTCATGACTACCAGACTACACTACCAGTCAAAAGTTTTCGGACAGTTCTTGGAACAACTTTGATGCACTTTTTTGATCCACTTCAAAGTCCGTGAAAGTCAGGGAAAAGTCAGGGAATTTGACATTTGGTTTTGAGTGGGAACCCTGATATATGTTGTCAGTGCATTATGTTTCACTTCAGATATCCACAGGTTAATTTGTTGGTGTGGTTATTTGGAATAGGTGACGTCCTCCAGACTCCCGGTGGGATCTCCAGACTTCATGGCCCCTGAGATCCTGTCAGGACTCGACTGCTGCTCCGAGAGCGACTGGTGGTCGCTGGGCGTCATCGCTGATATAAAATGATCTACATGAAATCTCCCTTCGCTGACGGCACGTCCACAAAAACCATCAACAACATCATCAACTTTCAGGTAAATCCAGCAGTGGGAATTACATTTGAGTATTAATAATCCTCTAGCTCAGACATTAGGCAGTTAGCGCTTGCAACGGCAAGGTCACAGGTTCAATTCCCAGGGAAAGCAAGAACTTGATAAGAATGTAAATGTGTACCTTGAAATGCAATGTAAGACAGAATAAATGTCGGCATAAATGTTAATTATTGTATATATGTACTTAACTGAAATTCATCAATTGGCCACTAGAGGCCGGCTGCAAAAGAGAGGCAATCCCATCGAGTCTCCATGTTAAAATGCCCAACTTTATAGCAGAAAAACATGTGTTTACAGTCTGGTGCAAAAAGTGGTTTTGGTCTATATCGGCTAATTTTGGCCTTCATGAAACTGTGAGGAGGGTGAGTTTTTTTGTATATCTGTTTACATTATATTAAGCCTTAAAGTTGTGCATAATCTAAGGGCGGTGGCCACTTGAGTGACAGGTGGATTGCCTTTGATGTCACTACTGAGCCGTTTGTCTGCTGTCCCGTCACCTCAGCTAATCCACCTCACTGCACGCTTATCTGAAAGTGACGCAGTCCAAGATGGTGACTGCAGGCTCCGCCCACTTTAGGTTTCGAAAATGCTCTTCAGATACACTACATAACGAACATTACTATCTATGAAATTATTTCCTGAAACGCCTCCATTGTAGTCTTGAGTTCTTCTTCGGGAATGAACACGTCACAATATTCCTCATTTAAATAATTAATGTGCATAATAAAGGGGCGGGGCCTGGTTGAGTTAAGTCAGTAGAGTGTTAAACTGGTGGTTATGGAAAGGGGTGGAACACTTCCAAAAACTTAAAGCGCTCTACCAATCACAACACACTTCTCTAGCCGACCAATCAGAGCACAGTGTGCTTTTCAGGAGGAGGGGCTTCATAGGAGACAAGAAGTAAACAGCGTTACTGACAGACTCAGATAGAGAGGAGCTGCAACAATGGAGAATATGAGGAGAATAATCAACATTCAAGCAGGAAAACATGTTCTAGTAGAGCCTGACACTACATCAACACTTAAATGGCATTTTTAAATAAGTAAATCTTTGTTGTAATTAAGAGTGAATTCATAAATATTCAGAATGATGTTAACTTTGTTGAAATGGTGATATTTATAGCAATATATATAAATTTTTAGAAATATCAAGTTAGGCCACTTTTATTTCTATAGGGCTGTATACAGTGCAATTACTTTGCAAAGCAGCTTCACAGTGTTAAACAGAAAAAACAGTATTAATGTTTGTAAAGTGCATCATCTGTTATGAAGCAGCTCTATTATAGAAGACTGCGTGTCGTTAATTAGTTCAGAGTTTGAGATAAATTCAGTTTAAAGTTCAGCTACATGACCCAACGACGCATACAAAAATGTAATGTTTCCATGTGTGTGTTTTGCCCTCAGCGTTTTCTGCGGTTCCCAGAGGAGCCTAAAGTCAGCCCTCAGTTCCTGGACCTTCTCCAGAGTTTGTTGTGTGGACCTCGGGAGCGTCTGGGACGAAGGCCTTCGCCTCATCCGTTCTTCGCCTCCGTGGACTGGACCAACCTGAGACGGGGTGAGTGAAGCGCCCATCCGATTCTGAAAGCACAGTGTCATTTTTCCATGTCTGTTAATTACGGGGATATTAATCTTGACTGACTGCTGCTATTCTTTGTAAGCCTTTAAAGCGATGACTTCTCTGTGTGATTGCTGGATGTGTTATTGGGCCGAGAGCACAGATTGCTCTGCGGGTTTAAGTGAAACACAGAGGATCTGAATTAATTCATTAAGCTTGTGATGTAAAGCTCTGAGTTTATTATGAATCTGCTTTAAGGCTTTAGGACTGTTAGCCCGGGTGTGCAGAACACACATTATCCTAAATCACAGTATTAGTACTTCAGTATCACAGTAAACATTATTGCAGTCTATCCACCTTATTCCTGATGAGAGTATGGGCGGCACTTCCGGTTTGGGGAACATCCATTCAAAAAAATTGAATTTTCCTTCATGTTTTGTTTTCAGACATCATGAGAATAACGTTATTCTTGGCATTTTAACGTGACATGTTATACAGCAAGCTCTTTTCAGTCGCTGCTTTCTTTTCCTCATGATGATTTTAATTTTTTCCTTTGCAATCCGCTGTTAAAGTATGAAAAAGGACGACATATACGGCACATTTGTGGTCTGTTCTCCTAATTTATCAATATTCCATTAATAATTCACTGGAATGCACGAAGAATCTCTCGTTATTCTCCTCAAATCCTCTCGTCTCATTCCAGGTTTGTTTTCACAGGTAAATGCAGTTTATAATCTGTCAAAATGACTAAAATCACTTTGATATAGTGGATTAGAACCAGACCAATTTATTGGCAGGCCGATATTAGGCATTTTCCAAACTATTGGTATCAAAAATGAAGTAAAATCGACGAAACACGCTTCAACCATTTCCAAATGCAATTTAGAATCTGTCAAAATGACGAAAATCACTTTGATAAGTCAATGCTGAAGTTAATGAACATGTTTGATAAAGGCTTGTTATAAAATACAGATATTTGCCTACTACAGTGATATTAACCAAAGACTCACGCATTGTTGGGGATATTTTTGGTCTGTTGATTCTTTTACACTTTTAAATTACATTTTAATGTTCGATGGTTGAAGGATGAGTTGATTAATGTCATCGCATTGTGACACTTTTTTTAGTGTATTGCGTTCATAGAGCGAGCCTTTTACTGATTGTTTACAGCTTACAGCATTCTCAAAGCGTCATGGGGCGCAGGAATAAGGTGGATACGTTTCTTATCACAGTTGAAAACATTTGTGTCGCTTAATTTTTGGTGGAAATGCATACATTATATTTTTTTCATGATTCTTTGATGAATAGAAATTTCAAAATGACTACATTCATTTAAAATAGATTATTTTGTAACATTATAAATGTCTTTGTCACTTTTGATTAATTTAACGCATCATTGAGGAATAAAAATAAGATTTTTTTTATCTTTCTCCAATCTTGAATAATAGTTAATCACGGTTTACACAAAAATATTAACCGTTTTTCAACACTGATAATAATCATAAATGTTTCTTGAGCTTCAGATCCTCATATAAGAGTGATTTCTGAAGGATCATGTGACACTGAAGACTAGAGCCCAACCAGATAAAGTATTTTGAAGGCCGATTTATAGATACAAATATTTTGGGTTTTAAAATCAATATATCTGATATATTTGCCTATGTATGTATATATATATATATATATATATATATATATATATATCTGTGTGTGTATATATGTGTATATATGTATATATATATATATATATATATATATATATATATGTGTGTGTGTGTGTGTATATATTTTTTTTTTTTTTTTTTCAGAAACGCTGCAACAAAACATTAATTATTTGTAGTTATTTATGAGTTTTAACTAAAATAATATGCTAATGCATTTTAAAAAGAAACTTGTTTCTTTTATTGTTACAACTGAACAGACTGATGATAGTGGCATTAGCTAGCTTTGTGGTTAGCTAATCTATGATGAGCCATAATTTAGCAATGGATAACTTCAGACTGCAAATTGTAGATTTTCAATATAACAGGCCAAGGAGAGATGATACGACTCATTGCTATAACTGTCACATGCTATTAAAGAAAATACTTCAGTCACATTGTCAAAAGTTAAAAGGGCAGTCAGTCAACTACACTGTAACAACGTAACGTAACTATTACTAGCTAATTCCACTTCACTCTCTGTCTTATTTAACAGCAGCAAAACTGGACATTATAGTCACAAATGTTGTCATGCTTATTTGAGTTAAGAGAACTGATGAGGATGATCTTTTAATTGCTATTCAACCAAGTATGTCTCGTGACCAACTCGAACGAGTGTTGCCAACAGGGACGGTGTAGAGCGCCCTCTGGTGAACAAACTATACAACTCCAACACTCAGGACATGGTTCAAGCGTGTTTTGTCCGTTTTTTATTTTATTTTTGAAATATTATTTTATCTGCCATTATAAATGCCGATACCAATAGTTTGGAAAATGCCTATATTTGGCCGATAATATCGTGTCTGGCTCCACTGAAGAGCTGGAGTAATGATGATAAATTCAGCTTTGATCACAGGAATAAATTACACTTTACTGTATATTCAAATAGAGAACAGATGATTTACATTATAATAATATTTCACTGTTTTACTCTTTTAAATCAAATAAATGCAGCTTTGGTGAGCAGAGAGGGACTCTTTTTGTTAAGAGACACTACCAACTTTTCACAATATAGCACTGGAAAATCAGTTCATATGATATACATATATTTATGATTTATAAATATATATATGTCAATGGGATTAAAACGTATATTTAGTAATGTTTATTACTGCACACACGCACACACGCACACACGCACACACGCACACACTCACACACACGCACACACGCACACACTGCACACACTGACACACATCACACACACACACACACACACACACACACACACACACACACACACACACACACACACACACACACACACACACACACACACACACACACACACACACACACTCTGGGAATTAGTCAGTATTATAGAGTGTGCAGGTGTTCCCACTGAGAGAAGCTCTTAGATCAGTCACACAGCCAAACCATAATGAGATAACACACACACCAATTTCTTGCTCATCCTGCTGAGTTTCCTACAGGATTCTGTTCCTTCAGGATTCAACCCTTGAACTCTTGTTGTATGAGCAACTTTATCACTGACGAACAGATACAGATCTGAATATTTTTTACAAAGTTTGATTTTTTTATTTTTTTTTTGCATTTGTGTTTGCTAACTTTTATTTGTATTTTTTCCGCCATGGAAAAAGACAAAATTGTTTACTGCAAAATCAGCATTAGTAAAAAACAAAAACAAACATACACAGTAGTGATGTGTGGATTCGAGGTTATATCTGCCAACACTGTATGATTCGCAGGTCGAGGAAAAACATTACAATTAATTGCAGGTGAATGAGAGCTAAATCATTAATGTGTTGATTTTAATAAACACAAAACTCAAATTTCTTGGTATAATGCAATGAAACTACCTGAGATATTGCTGAATAACTTATCAGCTTTAGCTAAAGTTATCCACAGGGGTGGCGGGTGGATGATTTACTTCCATTACTAGAGAACACAATTGTGGAACACAAAATCACAAAGAACACAAAATCTTATACTTAATGTTACAACAATGAAAAGTTACAGCATACCATTCAAAAAATTATAAAAATGGTAAAAACTAGCTTAACAGCATCTGAAATATTCTTTATCTTATACAAAAATGATTAAAATGAATTTTTAAACAATTTTTTGGATAATATTCATATTTTGTGGCTGCTTCACCATAGAAAACGTTACTAATAATTATCAGTCGTTATTTCTGTACGTCTCATATGACCGTGATTGATTGGATTGAACGGCACATTGACCTGGAACTCGGCAACTTTTTATTCTGCTTGTCCGCTTTCTGAGACCAATCAACTGAAGAATGGTGTGTGTGTGTGTGTGTGTGTATGTTTGTGTGCGCACAGTGTTTCTGTCTGATTCTTCTTAGTTTTTAAATGATTAAATTCGATTGTGTAAATGTATAAACCAACCCCCAGCGGCAGATACAGTGTGTGTGTCAATACAGCTGTTTGTGTAGATGCAATGCTGCATGAGTGTGTGTGTTTGTCTGTCTTTGTTTTTGTGAGTTGTGAGGACAGAAATCTGAATAATGACAGTTGTATTACAACATGATTTATGAGTATATGTCCTGAGTCCTCGTTTTTCAAAATTGCTTTAAAGACATACTAAAAATGCATAAAGTTTTCTGTGATGGATAGGTTTAGGGGTAGTGTGTGTGTGTGTGATGGGTAGGTTTAGGGGTTGTGTGTGTGTGTGTGTATGGGTAGGTTTAGGGGTTGTGTGTGTGTGTGATGGGTAGGTTTAGGTGTGTGTGTGTGTGTGATGGGTAGGTTTAGGGGTAGTGTGTGTGTGTGTGATGGGTAGGTTTAGGGGTTGTGTGTGTGTGTGTGATGGGTAGGTTTAGGGGTTGTGTGTGTGTGTGTGTGATGGGTAGGTTTAGGGGTTGTGTGTGTGTGTGTGTGATGGGTAGGTTTAGGGGTTGTGTGTGTGTATGTGTGATGGGTAGGTTTAGGGGTTGTGTGTGATGGGTAGGTTTAGGGGTAGTGTGTGTGTGATGGGTAGGTTTAGGGGTTGTGTGTGTGTGTGTGTGATGGGTAGGTTTAGGGGTTGTGTGTGTGTGTGTGTGTGTGTGTGATGGGTTAGGTTGTAGTGTGTGTGTGTGTGATGGGTAGGTTTAGGGGTTGTGTGTGTGTGTGTGATGGGTAGGTTTAGGGTTGTGTGTGTGTGTGTGTGTGTGTGATGGGTAGGTTTAGGGGTTGTGTGTGTGTGTGTGTGATGGGTAGGTTTAGGGGTGTGTGTGTGTGTGTGATGGGTAGGTTTAGGGGTTGTGTGTGTGTGTGTGTATGGGTAGGTTTAGGGGTTGTGTGTGTGTGTGTGTGATGGGTAGGTTTAGGGGTTGTGTGTGTGTGTGTGATGGGTAGGTTTAGGGGTTGTGTGTGTGTGTGATGGGTAGGTTTAGGGGTTGTGTGTGTGTGTGTGTGATGGGTAGGTTTAGGGGTTGTGTGTGTGTATGTGTGATGGGTAGGTTTAGGGGTTGTGTGTGATGGGTAGGTTTAGGGGTAGTGTGTGTGTGATGGGTAGGTTTAGGGGTTGTGTATGTGTGTGATGGGTAGGTTTAGGGGTATGTGTGTGTGTGTGATGGGTAGGTTTAGGGGTTGTGTGTGTGTGTGTGTGATGGGTAGGTTTAGGGTTGTGTGTGTGTGTGTGTGTGTGTGTGTGTGTGTGATGGGTAGGTTTAGGGGTTGTGTGTGTGTGATGGGTAGGTTTAGGGTGTGTGTGTGTGTGTGATGGGTAGGTTTAGGGGTAGTGTGTGTGTGTGATGGGTAGGTTTAGGGGTAGTGTGTGTGTGTGTGATGGGTAGGTTTAGGGGTGTGTGTGTGTGTGTGTGATGGGTAGGTTTAGAGGTTGTGTGTGTGTGTGTGATGGGTAGGTTTAGGGGTTGTGTGTGTGTGTGTGTGTGATGGGTAGGTTTAGGGGTTGTGTGTGTGTGATGGGTAGGTTTAGGTGTGTGTGTGTGTGTGTGATGGGTAGGTTTAGGGTTAGTGTGTGTGTGATGGGTAGGTTTAGGTTTAGCGTGTGTGTGTGTGTGTATGGGTAGGTTTAGGGGTAGTGTGTGTGTGTGTGATGGGTAGGTTTAGGGGTAGTGTGTGTGTGTGTGATGGGTAGGTTTAGGGGTTGTGTGTGTGTGTGTGTGATGGGTAGGTTTAGGGGTTGTGTGTGTGTGTGATGGGTAGGTTTAGGGGTTGTGTGTGTGTGATGGGTAGGTTTAGGGGTGTGTGTGTGTGTGATGGGTAGGTTTAGGGGTAGTGTGTGTGTGATGGGTAGGTTTAGGGGTTGTGTGTGTGTGTGATGGGTAGGTTTAGGGTGTGTGTGTGTGTGTGTGATGGGTAGGTTTAGGGGTTGTGTGTGTGTGATGATGGGTAGGTTTAGGGGTTGTGTGTGTGTGTGTGATGGGTAGGTTTAGGGGTTGTGTGTGTGTGTGTGTGATGGGTAGGTTTAGGGGTTGTGTGTGTGTGATGGGTAGGTTTAGGGGTAGTGTGTGTGTGATGGGTAGGTTTAGGGTGTGTGTGTGTGATGGGTAGGTTTAGGGGTAGTGTGTGTGTGTGTGATGGGTAGGTTTAGGGGTAGTGTGTGTGTGTGATGGGTAGGTTTAGGGGTTGTGTGTGTGTGTGTGATGGGTAGGTTTAGGGGTTGTGTGTGTGTGTGTGTGATGGGTAGGTTTAGGGGTAGTGTGTGTGTGTGATGGGTAGGTTTAGGGGTAGTGTGTGTGTGATGGGTAGGTTTAGGGTTGTGTGTGTGTGTGATGGGTAGGTTTAGGGGTTGTGTGTGTGTGTGATGGGTAGGTTTAGGGGTAGTGTGTGTGTGATGGGTAGGTTTAGGGGTGTGTGTGTGTGTGATGGGTAGGTTTAGGGGTAGTGTTGTGTGTGTGTGATGGGTAGGTTTAGGGGTTGTGTGTGTGTGATGGGTAGGTTTAGGTGTAGTGGTGTGTGTGTGTGTGTGTGATGGGTAGGTTTAGGGGTATGTGTGTGTGTGATGGGTAGGTTTAGGGGTATGTGTGTGTGTGTGATGGGTAGGTTTAGGGGTAGTGTGTGTGTGTGTGTGATGGGTAGGTTTAGGTGTAGGGTGTGTGTGTGTGTGATGGGTAGGTTTAGGTGTAGTGTGTGTGTGTGTGTGTGATGGGTAGGTTTAGGGGTATGTGTGTGTGTGATGGGTAGGTTTAGGAGTTGTGTGTTTGTGTGTGTGATGGGTAGGTTTAGGGGTTGTGTGTGTGTGTGTGGTGATGGGTAGGTTTAGGGGTTGTGTGTGTGGTGTGATGGGTAGGTTTAGGGTTGTGTGTGTGTGTGATGGGTAGGTTTAGGGGTGTGTGTGTGTGTGTGTGTGTGATGAGTAGGTTTAAGGTTAGTGTGTGTGTGTGTGTGGTAGGTTGTAAGTTTAGGCGTGTGTGTGTGTGTGTAATGGGTAGGTTTAGGGGTAGTGTGTGTGTGTGTGTGATGGCGTAGGGTTGTGGGTGTGTGTGTGTGTGTGTGATGGGTAGGTTTTAGGGGTGTGTGTGTGTGTGTGATGGGTAGGTTTAGGGGTTGTGTGTGTGTGTGATGGGTAGGTTTAGGGGTTGTGTGTGTGTGATGGGTAGGTTTAGGGTGTGTGTGTGTGTGTGATGGGTAGGTTTAGGGGTAGTGTGTGTGTGTGATGGGTAGGTTTAGGGGTTGTGTGTGTGTGTGTGATGGGTAGGTTTAGGGGTTGTGTGTGTGTGTGTGTGATGGGTAGGTTTAGGGGTTGTGTGTGTGTGTGTGTGATGGGTAGGTTTAGGGTTGTGTGTGTGTGTGTGATGGGTAGGTTTAGGGGTAGTGTGTGTGATGGGTAGGTTTAGGGTGTAGTGTGTGATGGGTAGGTTTAGGGGTAGTGTGTGTGTGTGATGGGTAGGTTTAGGGGTAGTGTGTGTGTGTGATGGGTAGGTTTAGGGTTGTGTGTGTGTGTGTGTGATGGGTAGGTTTAGGGGTAGTGTGTGTGTGTGATGGGTAGGTTTAGGGGTAGTGTGTGTGTGATGGGTAGGTTTAGGGGTTGTGTGTGTGTGTGATGGGTAGGTTTAGGGGTTGTGTGTGTGTGTGATGGGTAGGTTTAGGGGTAGTGTGTGTGTGATGGGTAGGTTTAGGGGTTGTGTGTGTGTGATGGGTTAGGTTTAGGGGTAGTGTGTGTGTGTGTGTGTGTGATGGGTAGGTTTAGGGGTTGTGTGTGTGTGATGGGTAGGTTTAGGTGTAGTGTGTGTGTGTGTGATGGGAAGGTTTAGGGGTTGTGTGTGTGTGTGATGGGTAGGTTTAGGGGTTGTGTGTGTGTGATGGGTAGGTTTAGGGGTATGTGTGTGTGTGTGTGTGTGATGGGAAGGTTTAGGGGTTGTGTGTGTGTGTGTGATGGGTAGGTTTAGAGGTGTGTGTGTGTGTGATGGGTAGGTTTAGGGTGTGTGTGTGTGTGTGTGATGGGTAGGTTTAGGTGTAGTGTGTGTGTGTGTGTGGTGATGGGAAGGTTTATGGGTTGTGTGTGTGTGTGATGGGTAGGTTTAGGGGTTGTGTGTGTGTGTGATGGGTAGGTTTAGGGGTAGTGTGTGTGTGTGATGGGTAGGTTTATGGGGTGTGTGTGTGTGTGTTGATGGGTCAGTTTATGGGTTGGTGTGTGTGTGTGTGTGTGATGGGTAGGTTTAGGGGTTGTGTGTGTGTGTGATGGGTAGGTTTAGGGGTTTGTGTGTGTGTGATGGGTAGGTTTAGGGGTAGTGTGTGTGTGTGTGTATGGGTAGGTTTATGGGTGTGTGTGTGTGTGTGATGAGTAGGTTTAAGGTTAGTGTGTGTGTGATGGGTAGGTTTAAGTTTAGCGTGTGTGTGTGTGTAATGGGTAGGTTTAGGGGTAGTGTGTGTGTGTGTGTGTGTGTGTGTGTGTGTGATGGGTAGGTTTAGGGGTTGTGTGTGTGTGTGTGATGGGTAGGTTTAGGGGTTGTGTGTGTGTGTGTGATGGGTAGGTTTAGGGGTTGTGTGTGTGTGTGTGATGGGTAGGTTTAGGGTGTGTGTGTGTGTGTGTGTGATGGGTAGGTTTAGGGGTAGTGTGTGTGTGATGGGTAGGTTTTAGGGTTGTGTGTGTGTGTGTGATGGGGTAGGTTTAGGGGTGTGTGTGTGTGTGTGTGATGGGTAGGTTTAGGGTGTGTGTGTGTGTGTGTGATGGGTAGGTTTAGGGGTTGTGTGTGTGTGTGATGGGTAGGTTTAGGGGTTGTGTGTGTGTGTGTGATGGGTAGGTTTAGGGGTTGTGTGTGTGTGTGATGGGTAGGTTTAGGGGTTGTGTGTGTGTGTGATGGGTAGGTTTAGGGGTTGTGTGTGTGTGTGGATGGGTAGGTTTAGGGGTTGTGTGTGTGTGTGATGGGTAGGTTTAGGGGTTGTGTGTGTGTGTGATGGGTAGGTTTAGGGGTAGTGTGTGTGTGTGATGGGTAGGTTTAGGGGTATGTGTGTGTGTGTGATGGGTAGGTTTAGGGGTTGTGTGTGTGTGTGATGGGTAGGTTTAGGGGTAGTGTGTGTGTGATGGGTAGGTTTAGGGGTAGTGTGTGTGTGATGGGTAGGTTTAGGGTGTGTGTGTGTGTGATGGGTAGGTTTAGGGGTAGTGTGTGTCTGATGGGTAGGTTTAGGGGTAGTGTGTGTGATGGGTAGGTTTAGGGGTAGTGTGTGTGTGATGGGTAGGTTTAGGGGTAGTGTGTGTCTGATGGGTAGGTTTAGGGGTAGTGTGTGTGTGTGATGGGTAGGTTTAGGGGTAGTGTGTGTGTGTGTGTGATGAGTAGGTTTAAGGTTAGTGTGTGTGTGATGGGTAGGTTTAAGTTTAGTGTGTGTGTAATGGGTAGGTTTAAGGATGTGTGTGTGTGTGATGGGTAGGTTTAGGGGTAGTGTGTGTCTGATGGGTAGGTTTAGGGGTAGTGTGTGTCTGATGGGTAGGTTTAGGGGTAGTGTGTGTCTGATGGGTAGGTTTAGGGGTAGTGTGTGTGTGTGTGTGATGAGAGTAGGTTTAAGGTTAGTGTGTGTGATGGGTAGGTTTAAGTTTAGTGTGTGTGTGTGTGTAATGGGTAGGTTTAAGGATTGTGTGTGTGATGGGTAGGTTTAGGGTATACACAGAATATACAATATATATATAATATACGCCTATTAAATGTCCTCACAAGTATAGCAAAAGAAATGTGTGTGTGTGTGTGTGTATCTTGCATCGGGTTTTGGCTGTGACTCACTCTGATTAGCTGAGACTGCTGCAGTGAGAGAGAGCGGGCGAGCGAGTTATTGCGCTACAGTCTCATCACTGAGACCCTCTCTCTCTCTCTCTCCTCCAGTCTGTTTTTCTCACCGACCCTCTCACACGTTTCTCCTCTGTCTCCTCCAGCGCTCCCTCCGTTTGTTCCGTCTCTGCGTTCTGATGATGACACCTCTAATTTCGAGGAGCCGGACCGGCCCGTGGTTCCCGCCCGCCTCGGCCCTCGATCGCCCTCGCTCAGGCTTCCACGGACAAGACCTGCCCTTTGTAGGCTGGTGCTTTAGTCGGGCTCTGAGCGCACTGGCCAAGTCTGAGTGAGTACACACACACACACACACATGCACATGCTGATTTGACTAGTCTAGTCACAGGTGGTCCATTGGTGCGGAGACGGTCACATCACCACGGCGACTGTCACCAGGCAACATTGTGGCTGAATGCGAGGTATTGCTTCTCTCGCGTGCTCATGTGTCATTAAGATGAATGAGAGAGAGTGTGTGTGTGTGTGTGTGAGTGCACGGACGTTTTTGTAACAGAGACTTGCGGATCTGGGAATATCTCTCGGATGTGTTGCCATGTGCATATGTATAAAGCGCGCTCATGTGTCTTTAAGATGAATGGGTGTGTGTTTGAATGTTTTTGTAACAGAGACTCACGGATCAGGGAATGTCTCACAGATGTGCATGCAGGGGAACGGGAAACCCTCGTCCGGAGTGTGTGTGTGTGTGATCGTGCAGCACAATGAAATCCCCTTCAGCATGTAAACACTGTGTAACGTGAGCGGATCTGTGTTTGCCGAGATGTGGGCTGTTGTTTTGGTCAGCGTTCGCATCTTTTCTTCAGGCTCGGTGTTTATTAAACGGGTGTATTTCAGCTATGAATAAGAAGAAAAGCATGAGAACTAAACATTTTTAACAATTAGGGGGGTTCGTTGTTTTTTTTTAACATTTTTTCCACCCAATTGTCAGTACCATAATGTAATCTACCATAATTACGTCACCACCACATTAAAAAAAATTATTTCCCCTTCTCATTATTGTAATGTTTTAATTTATTTTATTTTGTTTTAGTGAGTTTCTTTTTTTTATTTCCTCCCAGTTGTCATTACCATAATGCAGGAAAAATTCTTATTACTGTAATATTTATCTCCTTTTTTTAATAATTTCCCCCAAAATTCTCAATATTGTAATGTTTTTTTTATTTATTTAAATGGTTTCATTTTAAATTAAATAACAAATTTTCCCATCTCTTTTACCATAATGCAAACAAAAAAACTCATTAATGTGATGGTAGAGTATATAAACATCATTGCCTGTTTTAAATTGGTTGATTTCAATAATACATGCCATACAAAATAATTGTATTGCAGTAATGAGAATTTCTCAAGAGAGCATCTGGATCCATTGCAGTGGTGTGTGAGTGTGTGTGTGTGTGTGAGAGACATCCTCCCCAGTGATTTCCTGCATCTATGAATGCATTGAAGCGTGAGTTTATTGTTATGCGCCGCTCAGTTCCTGTGTGCTGTAAGATCATAATGTGGATCAGCTGAAGGTCTCGGTCTGGAATCTGGTCCCAGATCAGCCGTAAATAATGTATTTTTCATCCAGGGGCTGAAGGGAAAAACACAAGCAAAACCAGTAAGGTGAAGCTTTATAACGTTAGTCAGAAAAAAATGAAGCCAGAACCCAGAAGGCATTATTATGGTAGCCAGGGTGAGTTTCCTTCACATTCACACGCATATTCTCTCTCTAATCTTGAACTGCGTATTTGTCCAGCTGTATATCATGTTGCTGTCGTCTTGATAAAGCGCTTCCAGCATCATGAAATCCGCCGAACGCAACACACACAGCCCCAGCAGAGGAGCGTGGGAATGTTAATGCAGAAGCGCAGCTGCTGATTGGTGCAGTGGAGATGTGTTGCGATATGAGATCGCTGGATCCGTCTTGAGGCAAACAAACATCTGTAATAATGAGTGATGCATCTTGAGAGGACCGTGAGGACTGTGCTTCACTGATGCACTCTTCTGAAATGCATGCATTTGAGACTGCAGTAGGTGTGGTGTTTAGTGGAGCTGATGTGATGTGTTTTATAAACATGAGCACAGACATGCTGTCTTTTCTAGTGTTTATCAGGCAGTGCGATAGAAAACATGCGTTTATCAGGCGGTGCGAGTAAGAAAACATGCGTTTATCAGGCTGTGCGATAAAAAAACATGCGTTTATCAGGCGGTGCGATAGAAAAACATGCGTTTATCAGGCAGTACGAATAGAAAAGCATGCGTTTTATCAGGCAGTGCGATAGAAAACGTATTTATCAGGCGTTGCAATAGAAAACATGCGTTTATCAGGCGGTGCAATAGAAACATGCGTCTATCAGGCGGTGCGATAGAAAAACATGCGTTTATCAGGCGGTGCGAATAGAAAAACGTGCGTTTATCAGGCGGTGCGATGAAAAACATGCGTTTATCAGGCGGTGCGATAGAAAAACATGCGTTTATCAGGCGGTGCGATAGAAAAACGTGCGTTTATGCAGGCGGTGCGATAGGAAAACATGCGTTTATCAGGCGGTGCGAATGAGAAAACGTGCGCTTTATCAGGCGGTGCGATAGAAGAACATGCGTTTATCGGGCGGTGCGATAGAAAACATGCGTTTATCAGGCGGTGCGATAGAGAAAACATGCGTTTATAAGGCGGATGTCAGAAATAGAAAACATGCGTTTATCAGGCGGTGCGATAAAAAAACATGCGTTTATCAGGCGGTGCGATAGGAAAACATGCGTTTATCAGGGAGTACGATAGAAAAGCATGCGTTTATCAGGCAGTGCGATAGAAAATATATTTATCAGGCGTTGCGATAGAAAACATGCGTTTATCAGGCGGTGCGATAAAAAAACATGCGTTTATCAGGCGGTGCGATAGAAAAACATGCGTTTATCAGGCGTGTGCGATGAGAAAACGTGCGTTTATCAGGCGGTGCGATAGAAAAACATGCGTTTATCAGGCAGTGCGATAGAAACATGCGTTTATCAGGCGGTGCGACAAAAACATGCGTTTATCAGGCGGTGCGACAGAAAAAACATGCGTTTATCAGGCGGTGCGACAGAAAAACATGCGTCTATCAGGCAGAGCGATAGAGAACATGCGTTCATCAGGCAGTGCGATCAGAAAACGCATCTATCAGGCGTTGCGATAGAAAAATACTGCGTTTATCAGGCGCGTGTCAGTAATAAAATGGAACATGCGTTTATCGAGGCTGGTGCGATAGAAAACATGCGTTCTATCAGGCGGTGCGAAATAGAAAACGTGCGTCTTATCAGGCGGTGCGATAGAAAAAATGTGTTTATCAGGCGGTGCGATAGAAAATGTGTTTATCAGGCGGTGCGATGAGAAAATGTGTTTATCAGGCGGTGCGATAGAAAAAGCGTGCGTTTATCAGGCGGTGCGATAGAAAATGTGTTTATCAGGCTGGTGCGATCAGAGAAAATGTGTTTATCAGGCGGTGCGATAGAAAACATGCGTTTATCAGGCGGTGCGATAAAAACATGCGTCTTATCAGGCGGTGCGATAAAAAAACATGCGTTTATCAGGCGGTGCGATAGAAAACATGCGTTTATCAGGCGGTGCGATCAGAAAAACATGCGTTCTATCAGGTCGGTGCGAATGAGAAAACGGTGCGGTTTATCAGGCGGTGCGAATAGAAAACATGCGCTCATCAGGCAGTGCGATGAGAAAACATGCGTTTATCGAGGCGGTGCGATAAAAAAAACATGTCGTTTATCAGGCGGTGCGATAAAAAAACATGCGTTTATCAGGCGGTGCGATAGGAAAACATGCGTTTCATCAGGCAGTACGATAGGAAAGCATGCGTTTATCAGGCAGTGCGATAGAAAACGTATTTCAGGCGTTGCGATAGAAAACATGCGTTTATCAGGCGGTGCGCAGAAAAAATGCGTTTATCAGGCGGTGCGATAGAAAAACATGCGCTTATCAGGCGGTGCGATCAAGAAAAACGTGCTGTTTATCAGGCGAGTGCGATAGAAAATGTGTTTATCAGGCGGTGCGAAGAAAACATGCGTTTATCAGGCGGTGCGATAGAAAATGCGTTTATCAGGCGGTGCCAGATAGAAAATGTGTTTATCAGGCGGTGCGAATAGAAAATGTGTTTATCAGGCGGTGCGATAGAAAATGTGTTTATCAGGCGGTGCGATAGAAAATGTGTTTATTAGGCGGTGCGATGAGAAAACTGTTGTTTATCAGGCGGTGTGATAGAAAAACATGCGTTGTCATCAGACGGTGCGATAGAAAAACATGCGTTTATCTGGGCGGTGCCGATAGGAAACATGCGTTTGATCAGGCGGTGCGATAGAAAATGTGTTTATCAGGCGGTGCGAATAGGAAAACGTGCGTTTATCAGGCGGTGCGATAGAAAATGTGTTTATCAGGCGGTGCGATAGAAAATGTGTTTATCAGGCGGTGCGATAGAAAATGTGTTTATCAGGCGGTGCGACATGAGAAAACGTGCGTTTCATCAGGCGGTGCGATAGAAAAACATGCGTTTATCATAGCGGTGCGATAGAAAACATGCGCTTTATCGGGCGGTGCGATAGAAAACATGCGTTTTATCAGGCGGTGCGATAGAAAATGTGTTTATCAGGCGTTGCGATAGAAAACATGCGCTTATCAGGCGGTGCGATAGAAAAACATGCGTTTATCAGGCGGTGCGAGAGAAAACATGTCGTTTATCAGGCGGTGCGATAGAAAACATGCGTTTATCAGGCAGTGCGATCAGAAACATGCGTTCTATCAGGCGGTGTGATAGAAACACGCGTTTATCAGGCGGTGTGATAGAAAACATGTGTTTATCAGGTGGTGGGACAGAAAATCGTGGTAATCATATCTCGGTGGTGTTGGTCGTGCTCTGTGTGTGTGTAGTCTTTGTGTTTGCATACTGTCATTTGTGTGATTGTCAGTCATGCCAAAGATGTCGTATTTCTCTTTCCTTATTAACAGATTCAGTTGGACATTATCCGTCACAGTAATTGGGTGAATCTGTCAGGTGAAACTGTGCACCGGCGGCGTCAAGGCTTTTTTAAAGCTGTCATTTGTCTCACTTATATCACCTAACTGTTTTACACAAATAACGATTGTGTTCAAACCGGTTTCCTGAATCAGGTGGGCGCTGGTCCTTCAGTCTTAAAATGTCTTAAAGTTTTCCCTAATGAAAGGCCTTAAAAAGTATTACAATGTCTAAATTCACAATTAGATAGAGGTCTTAAATTTCAGTCTGTCCCCGGTAAGTCTGGGATGGTGATTAATGCAAATTCCCACTCTGGTACTCAGGGTTACATTAGAAAGAGGTTTCTGCCTTGGTCTGATTATTTAGGGAGATGCTGAAGAGGCTTGTAACGATTTGTAACTGAAATAGCTCGGCGATGATTGTGTGAAACACTTTGCATCATGTTTTTAGAATGTCAGGTTTGCATCTTCTCTCTTTATTCCAGAGCATTTGGAATATTTGAATGTGCCCAATCTCAGGTAGTACAACAATAACCTCGTTTGGTGACCGAAGCTGCCAGCTGTGTACGCGAGGCTCGCGTTGAAACATGAGGACCTCTGAGTGACATTCACTCATTCACTCACTTTTAATTGTGCTTCAGATATCATTAAAACCTTTTTCATTTATGGAGTCGAGGTAATACATATGAGAAATGTGATTACATTTAATCTTGTTGTGTTGCGTAAAAGGAAAGGCAGTAACACGCAGAGACCAAGCGCGTGCCGCCCAAGCCCTGAAAGTGAAGCCAGAGCGCTCTCGATCGCCCCTGGTGGCTGACCCTAGTATAGCTCATAAACCCCTTTGTTATTCAGTGGCACGTGAGACCAACTAAAAAATTAAATTACACTTCAAATATCTTTTTTCCAAAGATGATTTCTGTCATTTACTGTAGTTTTTATCACGCTGATGTAAGTTCAAGTGTTTGTTTTTAAATAAGTTTTAGTTCATTATTTCGATGCTGGTGGTGTGATGTCATTATTGACAGCTGTGATTGACAGGTTCTCTGAGCGCATCGGAACACACCGCCACCTGTATGACGACACACATGCGTGACAGCTGACGTAAAACAAAGAATAGCCGATCCGCCTCTTCAACACGTCTCCTGCACAGTAAATCAGCCAACATTTGTCATTGTAAGAACTAATCTGACTTCCCAAAACAAAGCAACACGCTCCTGCTGTAATGGTGATGAGTTAGTCGGCAGAGATCGCTGCACGCTCTTCAGTGGCGTTCGACATTCACCTTATTCTGGAGTAAAGCGCATTAATGATATAGATGTCATGCTGCAAGCATCTCTGGGGAGATGGTGTGTTTTCAGCTGAGGCAGTGCTCTAATTGGAGTGTGTCCTGTAGGTTTACACTGTAATGGCCGTACGGTGTGTAGGTGGTTTCCTCTTCTCTCTGTGACTCATGGTTATTTGAGGTGCGGCGTCTGGATAGATAATTCAAAGGAAGTCTAGTTTGTCAGTATAAGAATAGTTTGTGCAATAATAATGAGCATTCCTTGCCCTCATGTTGACTATATTTCTCTTGTTCATGCATATTTTTCCATATAACAGTTACCAGAGACGGTCAGACTCCAAACGCACTGTTATCGTTATAATGAGTTTATGATGACAGAATTTAACACTTTGTCCAATTTTGCCTTTTTAATGGGCTGAAGCATTAGTATCTGACCGTTAGAATTTCATTAGGGATGCACAGATATGAAAACTGTATTGATAATGATAATTCTCTTATATTTGAAGCTCAGAATCAATATATTGGACATAAATTGAAATTTAAACTTAATTTTTAGAACCTGATTACAAAAACAAATGTCTTCTCTTAAAATCCACGTCTCAAACACACAGTTATGATGTTCTCATGATAATGTCACCAGGCTGATACTACTTGCCCTGCACATGCACTGTATTATTTTTGAATAACTTTAATCATATCTAAAGCAATTCATAGTCATCATGTTGTTGCAAATAATACATTATTTATTGACTCTATTTTATTTACATTAACATCTAAATGAACCCATATCGGCTTATACCGATATAGTGGCCGATTTATCGTGTATCCTAGATCTCATATCTGAGGTTCTCACTGTGAGAAATCCTCTGATGTATCTAGAAGTGGTTTATGATTCTGACTGTTAATCTGATCTGAAATAATAATGAGATTCTTTTCTTCTGTTAGTATGTGGATGGCTGCTGGCATGAAAGATGTTTAATCACATTGTTTTAACTTTCATTACTTGACTCTCAGCTGCTCAAGAATATTGACATGTATTTGGTATATTGGACCATTACGTCTGCTAGGGGTAAGACACAATCAATTAAAGAAAAAGATATCACAGGCGTCAGATCAAAAGAACGCGAAGGACAAATAGTTAGATATGAAAATCACTATCCAGATTCAAATGGTTGAATTCCAGTAATGCTTTGGAAATATAGACCTATGGTTGGTCTTGTTTTAAAGAAGACATTTGCCAGATTATTGTAGATGTGAAAGTGAAACAAGTTTAATGAATACGTGCAATGTAAAAAAATAGCCTAATTATTTATATATAATATTAGTAAATTAATAAATAATATTACAAAATATATTTTACTCTAAAACTGCAAGAAAATGAAAGCCAAAAATCTGAACATGTTTTTGGTTTATATCTAAACAAATGAGCTTTCAGTGTGATTCTATTTGGGTGCAGTACTAAGCTTTTTCACTATAATGGACAGCCAAGCTTCCTTACTGACCATATAGGGCGCTCCCATTTTCATATGTTTTGAGTGATCTGAAACATGTATTTTCATACTGATCAATTTATGAAGTAGACATCAGATTCAGAAGTAGAATGGGTGGTTTTGGCAGTATTTTGTTTAAATTTAACCTCTAATAAACGCATAAAAGAGCACATATTTGCACGCATCACAAATTGAGAATCCATAACACAGTTTAGTTTAGTTTAGTCTCTACCAATCTTATCATGTATTTTTCATGTTTATTGTCATTTCAAAATAAAGGCCTGAATTGGAAAAACAGCCACGTAAATATGAAAAAGACCGTTTAAAACGCATTGTGACATCGCTGGGTGTTTCTGACTGTCACAAATGACCTTGTAACCAATCAGATCAACGTGTGATCGTCAACCAGTGGATCTCTGAGCTGAGTGAGTGGAGGCGGGGCTCATCTGCATATTCATAGAACCGTGCATACTAAATGAGGCAAGGGTGTCGAATTACATTAAAGATATTTTAAGGGCACAAAGACATTTTTATTAAGGGAAAAAAAGCATTTTTGGTGATCAAAAATCAAAGATGAGTGTTTAGGGATAAACACGATTGACAGCAGGGGGACTTAAAGAACCGTAAATGGTGGATGCTAGGAATTGTTTCATCTTGCAGACGCTCCAGGAGAGGAACCTGCCACACTCATTTACTTGACCTTTCTCAATGGCCGATTCGATAGACGCAGCATGTTTCGAACACCACAGGAACGCTGGGAGAACATTAACCGAACACAAGCCGTTAGTCAGCCTCGCCTTCGTCCGCGTCGAGCTAAGAATAAGCAATGCACTCCTGCAGATCAACCGCTTCTGTATTCACAGAATGCGTGAGGTGTGCTACATCCGCCAGCTGACGCCCGACATCAGGCAGAGAGAGCGAGTACGCTTCTCAAGTGTTTGAGTGCAAAACTTGCTTGAATGATATCAATAGTTCCATGTTAATGCTGTAATTGAATTGCACCTGAAACCTTTATTGATGCCAACTAATGTGAAATGTCTTCATCAATGGCACATTTTTCCATTTGCAGGTCACTTTCTCCTATATACTTACACTTTAAGGCCCAATCATGAAGTTGGTTTGTGGGCTCTAGCCCTGGGACTGCGTCTGTTCCTGAAGGGAAGTTTGTAAGCTTGCTGGGTAATGGACTGCTGTACAGGCTCTAACCTCTTAATCTTTGACCTCATTGACGTGATGCTGTATCTAATATCATTTATCTGCTGTGTATATTCAGATGCTCTCCAGGGCATTCTGAAGCATCAGGCTCCTCCTGTGATGTGTTCAGCTGTGTTTTGCAGTAGGAGACACCTTCATGGCCAGTGTGGGACCAGAGACACAGCAGCATTACCTGCTGATGAGGCATAAACTGCCATGAAACCGTATGACCCATAAAGTGTGTGCCGAATTCGATACATTTGCATTTATAAATCACTTGCTCAATATCACTGTGAACAAAAAAACTTGATAATATTGAGTTTGACATATAATAATATACTTTCAAATTATAACTAACGAGACTTTGTTAAAAAACATAAATTATTCTGAATATTTATTCTGTCATTGATAACAATTTTGACTTTATTATAATAATTCTGACAATTCTGACTTTATAACATATTCTGACTTTATAACACAATTGTGACTTTATAACACAATTCATAACTTTATCATAACACAATTCTGACTTTATTATAACACAATTCTGACTTCATTATAACACAATTTTGACTTTCATCATCAATTCTTACAATTCTGACTTTATAACACAATTTCTGACTTTATTATAACACAATTCTGACTTTATTATAACACAATTCTGACTTTATTATAACACAATTCCTAACTTTATTATACACAATTCTGACTTTATTATAACACAATTCTGACTTCATTATAACACAATTCTGACTTTATTATAACACAATTCTGACTTATTATAACACAATTTCTGACTTTATTATAACATCAATTCTGACACTTTATTCATAACACAATTCTGACTTTATTATAACACAATTTCTACTTTATAACACAATTCATGTACTTCTTCATCATAATACTAATTATTATGACACATTTCCAACTTTATAACACATATTCTGAATTCTATCATAACACAATTCTGACAATTCTAACTTTATAACATAATTCTTAACTTTATTATAACACATAATTTTGACTTTATAACACAATTCATGACTTTATTATAACACAATTCTGACAATTCTGACTTTATAACACAATTCTGACTTTATTATAACACAATTCTGACTTTATTATAACACAATTCTGACTTCTAACTTTATAACACAATTCTGACTTTATTATAACACAATTCTGACTTTATAACACAATTCTGACTTTATTATAACATATTCTAACTTTATAACACAATTCTGACAATTCTGACTTTATAACACAATTCTTGACTTTATTATAACACAATTCTGACTTTATTATAACACAATTCTGACTTTATTATAACACAATTCTAGACTTCATTATAACACAATTCTGACTTTATTATACACAATTTCTGACTTTATAAACACAATTCCTAACTTTATAACACAATTCTGACTTTATTATACACAATTCTAACTTTATTATAACACAATTCCTGACTTTATTATAACACAATTCTGACTTTATTATAACATATTCATGACTTTATTATAACACAATTCTGACTTTATAACACAATTCTGACTTTATTATAACACAATTCTGACTTTATTATAACACAATTCTGACAATTCTGACTTTATAACACAATTCTGACTTTATTATAACACAATTCTGACTTTATCATAACACTTATATTCTACAATTCTGACTTTATAACACAATTCTGACTTTATTATAACACAATTCTGACTTTATTATAACACAATTCTGACATATTCTGACTTTATCATAACACAATTCTGACTTTATTATAACACAATTCTGACTTCTATTATAACACAATTCTGACAATTCTGACTTTATAACACAATTCTGACTTTATATTTCACAATTCTGACTTCATAACACAACATTGGCAGATATAAAGTCCCAATTGTCTGTTATAAAGTCAGAATTGTGAGATATAAACTTGCAATAATTTTTTTCCCCTTAAAGCTACACTGTGTAACTCTTTTAGTTTATTCTTAGCTAAAAACACTGAGTTCTTTCAAAAATATATGTGCTCATTAATGTATATTTACTTCGTTCAAGTAATAAAGTATTCTCGTGAGTGTAGAATATGCCATTGAAAATGCATACGGGTAAGGGGTTCTAATATCAGTCGCCATGTTGCCCCTCCATCTGGAAAGTACATTAGCCAAAGAGGGACATAGCCGTTAATTCAAGCTTCGCCTTTCGCGTTTACGTTTGAGTTAACACTCATGGACGAGGTCGAACTGGAAGCCAGGTTATTCTTGGACTACATTGGCCACCGTAGGAGTTAAAACGAAATTGGAATTGAGAGGAACGGAAACTAATATTCACTGTTTGTTCATATACCTTTTCACCTCTAGATGGGGTAAAAATCACACAGTGTAGCTTTAAAATTGGACTTTTTATTCACAATTATAAGAACTCACAATTCTGACTTTTGTCTCGCAATTGCATATTATAAAGTCAGAATTGCGATATAAACATGCAATTCTGAGAAAAAAGTCACAATAGATCTTATAAAATGTTTTATTTGGTGGCGTAAACAAAAGTAAAAGGCTGAAATTCTTCGATTTTCAGTTCATTTATTCCAGAAGCAGCTCTAGAAACTGAAGATCTGAAGCACACGTATTATCCCTGTATAGAGTTAGAAACGATCTCCTTTAGCAGGATTTGTCTCTTCTTTCAGGTGGTGTTTGTTGTTTGGTTTCTGCTCTTGGTGGACGAGCTGTCAGCACGCCGGTTACTGCTGATATTCACGAGCCAATTGGTTGGTTCTTCCCCTCCGCTGCAGTATTTGTGTCAGGTTTACTGTCTCTCTCTGTTAGTGTAATGTCTGTTGTGTTTGTGCGGCCGCTGGGATTTTACTCTTCATTTCCGAAGCACATTCATCCGTCAGATACACTTTACTCACTTCTGAATCACTGACATATGATGCATGTGGGAACTTGAGTTGTTTCCTGTCTTTGTTGGTTTGTATTAAGGTTCACATGTCTTTTTATACACGTCGAGGCGTTCGCTTCTATATATTAGGCGTTTCTTTTCTGTCTTTCGAATCCTCTGAGAGACGTTTTCAACTTGAATCCATCAGTTTGGCTTCCTGAAGAGCGTCTGTGATGCTTTCCAAATATTGCTACGCTGAAGACGAGCAGTGGTGTGAGAGTGGGAGGAGTCTGTGTGTTTGATGGACCAATGGCTGACAGGGGGCGGAGTCAACGAGGTGGGAGGAGAGAAAACCCTGTTTGAAAACAGTCATCATTGTTTTTGTTCACAATCTTAATCTCAGCTGTCTTAGTAAGCTTAAAATGCAGTAATTTGATTTCATAATGTGCACACACACACACACACTCACACATATACAGTAAATGAAGGGCAGTTGTTGTCTTTTATTACATTCCCACCTGGTTTGGAGTTCTGGAGGTATAATCAGCACTTTAGGTGTGTGTGTGTGTGTTATTCCCTCCTCAGCACTTTCAGTCGTAATGATCGATGTCTAATGAGACAGATCTGAGTTCAGAATCTCTGAGCAAGACGTGATAAAGTTTGCATCATGATACTGTTGTCTTCCTGTTTATTAACGTGGAGCTGGTGGTGAAACGAGTCCAATTGAGCGCAACAGCCGAGTTACAGAAGTACAAACTCTATTCATTTTCTCCATAGGGAAGTTGATTTTAAACACAAACGTGTAAACCTTTAAAGACAGACCTAATGTGATGATACAAGGTTGTTCATTTACTTGAACTTGAACTTAAAAACGACATTACATTGGACATTACATTAAGTTTGGACAGAAAATTACACCTACCAGAGTAAAAAGGATGTTATTAAGCTCCGCCCACTCCCCTGAAATCTCTTGCGAATGGTTTAATCAGTCGATAGCTACCTCAAAATACTTAAGTGTGTGTATAAATGTATATATGCGCATATTTTTTGCGATAAACTTTGTTTATATACATATATACATGTATTATATAAAACAATATATTTATAAAATTTTTAATTAAAATATATATAATCAACAGTTTTATATTTATACAATGTTTTTAATTTGATGTTGCTGTTCGCAATGCTTCATGGGAACTTTGTTTCTGTCCGAATAAAAATAAAAAAGGTACTTATCTCACATATTCAAACTTCATAACTCACAATTGTGTCTTAAATCTCACATTTCTAAGAAAAAATCTGAATTGTGAGTTATAAAGTTATGGAATATAAAGTTGCAATTACTTTTTAAGTGTAAACAAACATACAAATCTCAGTCAGTCTAATCTAAGACAAATATAATAGTGTTGTCTTTGTATCCTGTGACGCTGAATAGAGAATGTTTGTGGTTCGTGTTAATGATGAGAACCTGATTTTTAGTTGATGTTCCCTGACGTCTAATTCATGTCATGCTAATTAATGAATGGCATGGAAGTATTATGTTGTTTGGTTTTGAATTGAATAATGAATTCACATGAAACTAATGGGTGTGTAATGAATGTGAAAGGCCGAACAGACGGCTTTACAATAGAAAACAAGCGCTGACTCTCTTCTGGCTTTATATTATGGGCTGTGGATGAGTGTTAATGTTCTGCTGTGGTTTGTTGTTCTCTGTGTCGTCAGGTCGGTTCGGCGCAGGACTCCTCTCTCCTGCCAAGACCAACTCCATGGAAAGAAACTGCACATCAAAAGCAAAGAACTGCAAGACACTCAAGACAAATGTCACAAGGTAAGAGACACGTCAGGTCAAGCCACCTTTATTTATATAACACAGAATCAAGACCGATTTACCAAAGCAGCTTCACAGTGATAACATGGAAATAATACAACAAAGTTTGTTTACATACATTTTTATTTATTTATTTTTTGAAAAATGACTGATCGTTTTGCTAGATAAGACCATATTCCTCAGCATTGATTTGGACTTCAATTTGGTTTTTGTAGAAATGTTTTCCTCAAAAAACTTAATTTCTTTTCCACTGAAGAAAGAAACACGAACATCTTAATGGCATTGGGGTGAGTAAATTATGAGGAAATTCTCATTTTGAGGTGACTTAAGCCTTTACAATAAGGCAGATCAATAATATTGTTGAATATTAAATTAAATGTCTGCAACTAAGCAAGCCAAAAGACAAGGCATCACCTGAGTTTAGAGATTGTATGGGTGTGGGATATAGAGTCTATGACTATAGTGTAATTGTTTTTGTAACGACGTGAAAGCTGACATCGAGTATGTTCCTCACTATAAGACTAAGTAGAGTTCAGTTAAAATGGGACAATGTATGGGACAAAAATGCCCTGGTATGATTTTTTGTTGTCCTATATTTCTTTTGATATGTTTAATCAGTGTAATACAAGCAAGTGGACTCTTATTCCAGAATATCAACACGATTTTCAAATGTGATTTTTGTGATATCAGTTTCAATTTTTACATTTTAGTCACAATATCAGAGTGCAATAGAGTGCGATTCATTAATGACTGAATCAGCTGTGTGAAAGAATTCGAAGTGAATGATTCAATGACTCGTTCTTTAAGAGCTAGCTAAATATTGGTTTTAGTTTCATATTTAAATTGTTTCCTTTTTAAAAAGACTTTTCATATATATTTTGTTTTCAAATATTCAATTTGCTGTGTAAATGCATCTGAATGTAGTGTATTTGTAGAAACTGGAAAAATGAGAATATGGTGCAAAAGTTAATTTATTTCAGCAATTCATTTAAAAGGTGAAACTAATATATTATATAGACTCATTACATGCAAAGTGAGATATTTCAAGCCTTTATTTCTTGTTATAATTTTGATGATTTTGTCTTACAGATATGAAAAGCCTTTTCACAATATCCTAATTTTGGTTTTCATATTTGCAAATCCATATATCATCAAAATGAAAATCATCTCACTTTGAATGTAATGAGTCATATACATATATAAGTTTTCACCTTTAAGTTGAATTACAGAAATAAATGAACTTTTGCACCATATTCTCAATTTTCCAGTTTCACCTGTAGATTTACTTGATGCTGATTCTTTTTGATCGGTTTATAGTGTCTTATTCCAGTTGAATTTGATTAAATGCCATGAATTTGACATGATACCATGTATATAACAAGGTTACTGAAATGGCCTTGTATAGGTAAAAATGCACATGGAAATCCATTCCTTAAAAGTTAAATTAGTTCAATTTAAATGTTTATAAATAGTTTTATTAGTTGAATACATATGAAGTACATCTGTCCACGGTACAAAAACACACAAATATTGTCTAATTATCCTTGTTGACAAAATATTTAGATGCTGATTTTTTTATTTATATTTAATTTTTTTGTCAGTGTCACACACACCCATTCTGAATGAACACTATGCTAATTAACTGGATGTTTCCCAGTTAAATCCAAGCTGAGTGCCGCAGAAATCATCTGTACAGTCAAACACGTTCAATAGAGACGAAGACCGTTTCTGAAGTGTTGCCACTTTGGCGTTAGCAGAGTGTGTGTCATGCACAGGTTGTGTTTGTGCTGTCTGAGCGCTGCTGTAAAATGCATTTAGACCTGGTGCTTGTGTTTGTGGCCGCTCAGATGGAGCAGGAGATCTCGCGGTTTCAGCGTAAGATGACTGACCTGGAGTCAGTCCTCCAGCAGAAGGATGTGGAGCTCAAAGCCTCCGAGACCCAGAGGAGCATCCTGGAACAGGACCTCGCCACCTGACATCACCGAACGCAGCGTGAGTGGACCATGTGCTCAGCGGGGGTTAGCAGACCAATAGCTGTGCTTTATGTGATTTGTGGGGTATTGCATTAAAAAAATAAAAAATATAAAAATTTGCATAAAAATAGCATGTCTCTAATAAAGGCGAATTCTTCTTTATTCTGTTAAAAAAACATGCTCAAACTACCAGATAGAAACACATTTACTGAAGAAAATCCTGCATGCACATGCTGACTGCAGATCATGTGATTGTATTGTACTCTGCACCAGCGCGACTATCAATATCACATCACGCCACACTGTAACACGATGTTTTCATTATTGAAGTACCTTTTAGAAGAAACACAATCCGTACAGTACATACAATACATTGCTCAGTATTCCACCTTTAGATTTAAAAATAAAATAATAAATAACTTCCCACCTAAATGGTCCCATTGTCCAAAATATGCATAGATCGATATGGATTTTTTTTTACGTAGATCTTTCATGGGTTTTCAACTACATGTTTCAGTATTAGACATCATTAACATTATATTAAGCCATTTAGGTCAGTTGCATATAAATCTGAATCTGGTTGAATTTGAGAAGAAGTGTTAAAGCTGGTTGGTCCACGAAGGGCTCAGAGTAGTGTGTGCCGGGAGTGTCTGACAGGGCAGGACTCCACTACACACACACACACACACACATACACCTTTTGATGGACGTATTTGTTGTTTTGTTGTTTGTAGAACAGCAAAACTGTCTTGATGTCATATCTGGCGCTCTCCCGCCCTTTAATGCAAATACTCACTGATAAAGCCACTCTTGGCACGCGGGTCATCTTTTCTTCTGACCTTGCGTTCCAGCATCTCTCAACATAATGTGTGTGTGTGTGTGTGTGTGTGTGTGTAGAGCCTGAAGCGCAGTCTGGAACAGGCTTGAGCTCGAAGTGTCACAGGAAGATGATAAAGCTCTCCAGCTCCTCTCCATGACATTAGAGAACAGAGCAACAAACTCCAGGAGATCAAGGAGCAGGTGAACACACTCTACTTCACTACAAATATATATGTATCTCTCTCTCTCTCTCTATATATATATATATATATATTAGTTATAGAAGTTTATTATTATGTCACAATGGTTTTCCACAGTTGTAAAGGCAAACATGCTGTCTGCGTTCTGCTGGTTCTGTGTGTGTGTATGAACATGAACATGAGTCAAGGCATTATGGGGAATAATTTTTCCTTCAATTAACTAGAGACAAGAATCAGTGGATAATCCTGCACTGGAGAACTTGTCTTGCGCTGGTGTAAACCCTGAGCATGCTGGGATCTCTAAAAGGCTTTGTCACAAAGTGGCGGGAGTTTGAGATATTTATGTGTGGAATTTCTCCAGATTAGTTTAAAATCTTTTCAGCTTGTCTGTATACGTGTATATATCCACACACACACACACACTTACCGTATAGCTACTGTTAGTGTTTATTAGCATGCTAGACACTTTTGTTCTTGTTCACCGTTGAAGTCATTTAAGTGTCACCCTGCTTTACTGCTCTCAGGAAATCTCATCCAGATCACGATAATTCACTCACTCATACACACACACACACACACACACACAATCTCACTCAGATCGCTCTCTCTCACACACACACACACAACTAGAACTGCATGATTAATTGTTAGATTATCACTACTCTATCTCATTTCACTAATTCCTATATAGTGATGGGCATTTGAGTGCACTATATTGCAAGGAGTGAACGAGATGAAGTGAGTGACTCGTACGCTTACGTTATACTGTGTGTCGCAGAGTTGGAGCTGTGCGCAGAAAGGCTTTCGTCACACGTACTGATGACCTTTTATCTTATGTTACTTACTTTATAAATAATATTAACAACAATCACAATCATAATGACTTTATTTTGTAATTATATATACCTCCGTGCCAGCTTTTGTAGTTTCATTCGACTGAAATCTGTAACTTTCACTGACAGATGATTGCACATGTTCGAGCGTCTCCGGGCGACGTTATTATATCTTCGTATAACTGATCGATTAACGGAATATTTTTTTAAATCCTCCACTGGATGTAATATAATCCTTGATTTAAACTGCTTTGTGTCGCAGTTTCATGCTGTGGCTGTAGTTCTTTGCATTGGATTGTGGAAATAGTGTTAGCAAGTGTAATATGTAACTGAATTCAGCCAGAGGATTGTGGTACAGTGAGTGACAATAGGGTAATGATGTCTTCATGAGAATATTCAGCTATGATAAAGGTTACATCTTTACATAGTGCACTACTACATAGGGATAGGGAGTGATTCAGCACAGCCACTGTTAAAACATGAGTGAGTCACTTGAATCATTCACTCACAGATGATTCATTCAAAAATGCTGAATCATCCAGTAATGAAGGTGAGTCACTGAATCAGTCACTCACAGAGATTCGTTCAAAAACGCTGAATCATCCAGTAATGAAGTGAGTCACTGAATCAGTCACTCAGACATTTGTCCAAAAACACTGATACCATTCTGAGTAACGGAAAAGTGGAATCATGAAATCGAGCTCACCAAAGAAGATTTGTTCAAAAAACACTGAATCATCCAGTAGAATGAAGCTGAATCACCGAAACGTACCAGCTAACACTCAAGAGTATTCGTTCAAAAACACTGAATCATCCAGTAATGAAGTGAATCACTGAATCAGTCACTCAAGAAGATCTGTTCAAAAACACTGAATCATCCAGTAATGAAGTGAATCACTGAATCATTCACTCAAGAGATTTGTTCAACAATGCTGAATCATCCAGTAATGAAGTGAATCACTCAACCCAGAGTAAAAAATTAGTTCAAATTAATACATGTTTTACAAATATTTTCACACAGTTAAATCTCTCACACACTCAATCATAGACACACATTCACACTAGCACTCAATCACACATTCTACACAGTCACACTCACACTCACACACACACTTGCACGTGTGCACACACACACACACACATAAACTACTCGTGCTCAAATACACACTCGCACGCGCACACACACAGACTTACACTCACTCTCTATACACACACACACACACAGAGTGTGAATGAAAATATCACAATTGTGACGACAACCTGGGGAACTCG
Organism: Hybognathus amarus; assembly: GCA_030378365.1. NCBI lineage: Eukaryota > Metazoa > Chordata > Actinopteri > Cypriniformes > Leuciscidae > Hybognathus > Hybognathus amarus. The sequence goes on along the minus strand of JAQIUQ010001272.1, from coordinate 187,918 downwards.
ATGGTGTGTGAATAACCAAGTGTAACACGTCAGAAGCGCTCTGGAGTTTGTGCCGGTGTTTTTGTCCTGCACTGAAACACGTGTGTGTGTGTGTGAGACACAAACATGACCTGTTTGTGAGCATGTGTGAGTGCGTGAAAGTATGCATGAACTTCATATTTGAGCTGATGTTTCTCGGGGTGTGTGTGTGCAGGAGTATCACGCTCGAGCTGGAGGAGATGCAGGTGACCGTCAGACAGCTGGAGGAGGATCTCTCTGCCGCCCGCCGACGCGAGCGAGCCTGTACGAGACCGAAGCTGAGAGAGTCCCGACAGACCAGCGAAGAGCTCAAGAGGAAAGCAGCCGAGTACCAGCAGAGGATACAGAAGGTGTGTGTGTGTGTATACGTTAATGATGGAGAATATGCATGATTCAATATAATGCTGAAATTGATTGAACTTATTTCAATCTACTCTTGATCCTGTGGTGTGTGTGTGTGTGTGTGTGTTCAGGCGAAGGAACAGGGCAAAGCGGAGGTGGAGGAGCTGCTCTCTAAACTTCTAGAAGGTACAAACCACCATCACACACACCACGACTGAAATTCATTAGTTGGTGTCCCTCGAAGTGAATAACTGAAAGCAATAATTCATCCGTCATCAGATTAGACTCTAAGTGTGTGTGTGTGTGTGTGTGTGTGTGTGTGTGTGTGTGTGTGTGCTCAGTCGTCCTCAATGATGCTCACTTCGCTCTTCATACTGAAATCTCTCTCCGGTCAAGTAGTTTAATTTTGAGAGGACACTCTTCTGCATGAATAAATGTTTTTATAAAGTGTGACTATTAATATCAGACATTGGAGCACTGCTGATACTGGGCCTATAGAGAGATGTTCATCGCTGAGAGCTGTGTATAGATGCAGGGGAGTTCACCAAGAACATGGGAACTTTTTATTATTTATTTTTTAGGGTTTATTATGATTATTATTATTATTTTTAATTTGTATATTATTTTATGTTTTGTTATATTTTATTTTTCCATCTTGGGCCATATACAGGGAAAGCTCGTTTTATTTTTTATATTTTATTTCGTTTCATTTAATGTTTTATTTTTATTATTTTATTTTCAATTATTATATTTATTTTTTATTTCTTGTTTAATTAAATTTTTTGTTTTTATTTTCCATCTTGGGCCATATATAGAGAGAGCTCATCTTATTTCTTGTTTAATTTAATATTTTATTTTATTATTTTAATTCTTTTTTTAATTTAATTAATTATTTATTGATTATTTATTTATTTTATTTTGTTATAAAATGGGCTATATACAGGGAAATCTCTTTTTATTTTATATATTTTATTGTATATGTTTTATTTTAAATTATTGTAATTTTTTTATCTCGGGCCATACGCAGAGAAAGCCATCGCATTAATTTTTATTTATTAAGATATATTTATGTATTTAATTTTTTGTTTTGTTTTGAGTTTTCTGGGTTTGCAGGAACACAAAAGCCCTAATATTACTTGTATTTCAATATCAGCCTGATGCCAATAATAAATAAATAAATAAGGACATTAACACACGATATAGTGAGCGATAAATCACACACCAGTAGTTTTCAGACGCACTTCACTGAGTATCATCTCTATGGTTTCCTCGCTCATCCTGGTGCTAAACGCCTCTTTGAATCAGTTGTACGTCTCTGTCAGTAATTGAACATGTCTATAACTCTAATTCACACACTCGTCTGCTGTGATCGCCACAGTGTGTGTGTGTGTGTGTGTGACACGCAGCCGACTTCATGAGGATTCTGTGTTTCAGACAAACACCGAACAGCAGCTGAAGATCCAGGAGCTGCAGGACAAACTCTCAAGGTACCGTGTGTCCTCTGGATTCACCTGACTGAAAATCTCAAATAATATTAGAATTTAAAATATCTGTTTCTCTATGTGAATATACAGTAAAGTGTAATCTTATTCCTGTGATCTAAAGCTGAATTTATCATCATTACTCCAGTCTTCAGTGTCACATGATCCTAATATGATGATCTGATGCTCATGAAACATTTATGATTATTATCAGGGGTTGAAAACAGGTCATATTGGTGTGGAAACCGTCATACATTTTATTTCTCATGATTCTTTGATGAATAGAAAGTGCAAAAGAACAGCATTTATTTGAAATAGAATCGTTTTGTAACATTATAAATCTCTTTCCTGTCACTTTTGATCAGTTTAATGTGTCCTTGATGAATACAAGTATTAATTTCTTTAAAAAAAAGATACCATGCTACCATGATCTATTTTACTTCAATGGATATTAGAATTACGGTGAGTTAAATGTGCTTTATTTCATGAAAATAATGTCACAAAGCAAAAAAAAAAAATCATTTATTTATTTTGATGTGTAATATAAATGTTATAGTGTCTGAAAAGGCTTATCTGTTACATTATACAGTATATTAATATTCATTAACAGTCTGTATGTTACTGTAATTTTGTTGCACACAAATACAAGCACGTTTGCATGGGCATCTGACCCCTAGAGGACCTGAAGGTCGTAGATTAAAACTATGATACATTTATAATATTCGAATATTTTATATGATTAATTAATTTGTTTGCACTCTTATATTTGCTCTATCAGTATCTTTCTTACTTTTAAACTTGTTATTTAATTTAAAGTTGAATTAAGTCAGTTTTTGAAATTGAGATTTACACATCATCTAAAACCCGAGTAAAGACTCTTTCCGCTGATGTATGGTTTGTTAGGATTGGACAGTATTAGAAAATCTGGAATCAGGGATAATCCATTCACTCACAATTTTTATTTTTTTATACATTTACGGTTGGAAATGTACTAATATCTTCATGGAACATGATCTTTACTTAATATCCTAATGGTTTGGCATAAAATAAATCTCGATCATTTTGACCCATACAGTGCATTGTTGGCTATTGCCTCAGATACACCCGTGCGACATGTGACATATTTAATGTGTGACCTCTTAACCCCGCAGGCGGTGAAGGCGAGCACTGAAGCCACGGAGCTTCTGCAAACATCCGTCAGGCCAAGAGCGTCTGGAGCGAGATCTGGAGCGTCTGCGCAGTAAATCTGACCCAGCGACACACTGCGCAGACGCCTGCGGAGACCGAGGTGCGACCCGCTCTGAACACCACACACAGATAATCCTTCATCTAAATAAAAGTAGATAAAACTTCATCTAAACGCCTTACTCGAATTACGAAAGTAGATTTCAGTCGGATTGAAAGAGGTGTTTATTCCTTTCTAATCCGATGGAGAGAACATGTGAACACATGAACCGAAACTGAAAGAACTGCACATGTGCGATGACCAGCCGGACACTGAAGTCTCTATTCAATTCCAATTCAATATTGATTATTTTGGATGTCCGGTAGGTCACTATAGACATGGCACATTTTTTCAAGGAAAACAAATCTCTTAAATAATGCTGTAAACTATGGGAGTCAGTGTAGCCTATAGGCTTTATTAGCCTGCTATAATGTTGAAGGTAAAAATTAACTACACAAACACTTAAATCACAATTTATTTATTTGTATAATAGGAAAGTTATATGAAATATAAACATTTAAATGGAAGAAAAACCTGCCAGATTTATTTAAACGTGCATTAAATATTGAAGAACATATATGTAATATGGTGCATATATTTAGCAAATTCTCCTCTCTAGAGTTAATAAAGTTTATGGTCACATGGTTTTTCTGAGGTAAATGTGACTTTACATGACTTACAAGCTTGTTTAACTGATGTCTGACACTGATTGAGTGATACCACGTTACATGTTACGGAATTTCCATAAGTTGTACTCTATCTTTTTCTTTTCTATCAGTCTTCAGTGTCACATGATCTTTCAGAAATCACTCTAATGTGATGATCTGATGCCTAAGAAACATTTATGATTATTATCAGTTTAAACATTTTTTTTCCCCAGAATTGTTTGAATAGAAAGTAAAAAAAATGTATTTATCTCTTTACTGTCTCTTGATCAACATGTGTCCTTCATGAGTAAAAATATTAAATCTTTTATTTAAAAAAATATTATCATGATGTATTTTGCTCTAATACACATTTGAATTGCAGTAATGATGATATTGTGGGGTTAAATATTCCTTAATTGTCATGAAAATGCAATAACGGTTTCTTGTGATTTTAGTGTGTAATATGATTTTGACTGTTTTCATGTGATTTCCTGACCCTGTAACAAGTGTTAAATCTTTGGTGCTGTCAGGAGGGCAGAAAGACTTTGGAAAACCAAGTGAAGCGTCTGGAGATGGTGGAGCGTCGAGAGAATAAACTGAAGGACGACATCCAGACCAAATCCCAGCAGATCCAACAGATGGCCGAGAAGATACTGGTGAGAGAGACGGATCAGACTAGCAGAGATTAGAGCACTTACACGCCTCCTTAACCTGCTGACCTCACACACACACACACACAGGCCTCTAGTCACGTTTGTCTTTGCACCGTCATCCTTGTGCATCTGAGTTTCCTGCAGATTAGCATATAACAACAGAACACACTCGCACTAACACTAACAAGATGTCCCATCTGCTGCCACACACACACACCTCTCCTCCACCTCTCGATGAGGAACACACACACCTTCAGGCCGGCCCGTCCTCCAGCACACGGCTTCTCAAAGCAAGTCCATTTCTTCACTTCTCCTGCTGATGGGGTTTTAAAACATCACTGTGTGTGTGTGTTACCTGACCCTTGGCTGTGTGTGTGTGTGTTTAGGAGCTGGAGGAAAACTTGCGGGACACGCAGGCGCACGGCGCAGAGGATGGAAGCTCATCTGGTGCAGAAAGAGCGGCTCTACGAGGACAAAATCAAGGTAAAGTTTGACCTGAGCTGAATAAAACACACACGTGTCGTCTGTAGAGCTGCTTATAGCTGGAGTGAGCTCACTTCCTGTTGAATTGCTTGACTTTTTTGACATGTAAGTCCTGGAAAACCCTTGAACACAGCCATATTTTATGAAGAGGTCCGTGAAAAGTGCTTTTATTATTTAAATACAATACATATGAAATTAGAGTTAATTAAAAAAAAAAAATCTTTTCATGCAAACTTAACAAACCTCTCTTCAGTGTCTGATATGAAGTATGCCAACATATAAAATATAATTTATTGAACAATAATAGCCATTATAAACTTTGTATTTAATATGTATTATTAAATAAGTTGTATTTTGGATGCCTTATAATCTGTAAAAAGCCCTTATTGTTTGATAAATGCAATTTCTGATTGTAGTCTTTAAAACCTAAAAAGTAGTGTTTAAAAGTTTAATTTGACAGGATGTGTATGAACCCTGGAGAATCAACACATCTTTTCAGAAACAGCTTTACAGCAAAATAATTGAAGTTTGCATCATTGATTCTGTGATTTTCTCGTTCATTATTGTGACGCTGCTTTGAAACAGTATGTATTGTGTAAAACGGTATAGAAATGAAGCTAATGCCAGTCAGTCATGTGTGCCGTCAGTCTGGTAATGAAAGAGGAACATGATCAGATGCATCGCTACTCTGTTCTGCTGTCAGTGACTAGCGGTGGCCGATACCGCAAAATATCACATCAAGATTTCTGTCTGAAAAATGATTTTCCTCATTTTTATGCCTGAGCACTTAATTTCCCCTATTTTAAAATTACTATTCTCTCCGCCATCAACATTAAAGGCATGTTAATCAAGAGTGCCTAATGTTTGTGATCGACTTGATTTATACTCCATCTGTGTGCTGATCATCGTTCTGTGTATGTAATTCGGATGGAGACTTTGACTAAAACACAATTTTCTCAGCTTTTGACTCAAATTATTGCAGTTTTTATGAAACTAAACCACATTCAAGTGTTGATAAAAAAGAATGCATGAAGCTAGAATAAAACAGGGTTGTTTTATTGTTTAATATGAAATGGTTTGTCGTTCTTGGTAACACTTCTCTTGAAGGGGTGTGCATAAGACTGACATGACACCTTCATATTTATTACATATGTCATGGTTTATGCATGTTCTATGACAACTGTCATTAAGTGTCATTCACTCAGTTATGTCATTTGTAATGCCAATATGACATTGTTTGAGTATGTCCTTATGAAACCTTAACAAGAACCAATAAATCATAACCTGTCAGTGTCTTTGTCATGACAACTTGACATTACTAAGACAAAAAAGCAGATTTTTAGCACAGAAATCCTCTGTTATTCGTCCAAAATATGTATTTGTTTAACTTCTGCCATGTTTAGCATGAAAATCTCATCTCTTTAACACTGTAAACAACTCTGAATACATAGAGACACCATTTGTCCCTCACTTTAAGAAAGCACTTAAACTGTCATGTGGTTTGTTTTTGACATTGGCTGTCATGAGGACACTTTAGAGACGTTTCTGTTTGGGATGATGTGAATGACATGATCATTCAGGTACTAATTTTCACATTGGGTCTCACTGCCAAATCTTTTCAAATCCATTTCTTCTTCATTGTATTAGTTCATCAGGTTCATCATGTGAGTGTTGTGCTGGTGTGTCTGGGTCGGGTCACACCTGGCCACTTCACGTGTGTTCTGTGATGGGGTATCTATCTGGATCAATGAAAGACCAGGTGTCAACGCCTTCGAAAACACATCTTAAGACGGTTTGAATCTGATCGCTCACACACATCAGGAGGAGGTCTGGGACGGTTTCCAGATGAAAACTGGACAAGTGTAAACGCATCTGATTTGTTGAAACCACATATGCAAATTTTACTCCTCCCAAAATGTTAAAAAATTAACGCGTGACAGGCGTGGTTATAGGCTACATATCATGTTATAGTCAGAGATTAACAAACGCTACTGTGACACATATCGCCTCAGAAGAGCAGATTAGCGTCTCTTCATCAAGCCGAGCTGCCGCCAAACATATCACAAATCAAAAGTGATTCATTAAGATCTTCATTAAAATCAAAGTAAAGTCGAAATGATCTTTACCAGGTTCTGTTGAGCACCTTCTACTGCTGTCTTTCGATTTTAAAATGAGCTGATGATCAAATAAAATGCAGCAGTTGCTTTGTGGTGACGTGCACTCTCATTAAATCTGCAGCGGGAATTGAGGATCTGGTTTATATCCGTTTTGCGAAAACACATTGATGTGGCCAGGTGTAAATGAAATCGTTTTAATAAATAAGAAGTGCGCTATCCGAAGTGTCCAGGTGTAAACAGCCCCTTAATGTGTGTGTGTGTGTGTGTGTGTGTGTGTCAGGTCCTGGAGGCTCAGGATGGAGGCGGATCTGGCTGATAAAGACAGTCTGGAGCAGAAGCGAGCTAAACACAGAGGAAGAGGCCGCGTGAGAGAAATGCAAACTCATCAGTGAGCAGAAAGCAGTGAGTGTCTCAGTGTGTTCCTCAGGAGTTCGCTTGTGTTTGCTGTAGACACACACTCGTTCAATGCTGATCGTCTGAACTACTAGGAATCCAGTTTTCACGACTTGTGCTAATTATTGCGGTTTAATTCGTTTTGTGTCACTCGCAGTGTAAGCTGATACATGATTTTTTTTGTTGTCGCTTGAAATCATATATAAGATAATGATACAAATTATTGTTTAACTTAATGCTGCAATATTAGTATTGTTTCATTCATATTTTTCCATAGTATATTCTAATGCAGTCTGATTAAACCCACAAACATTCATATATTTTGTGTACTTTTTAACAGTGTTTCATTGACATTCTTTCACTGTAAAAGAGACACAATATTGTGCATTTCAAGCACTTAAATTTTTGTTATTTAGATGGCAAAATGTGATTATCTTAAATAACTGCATAACCACGACCAGACAATGAGTTAATCATGAACATCTATTATGGGTAATGAATGGATGTGTTGACTGATGAGTTGACGTGTTTAATTTTCAGGGATGCACCGATACTGAACATTCTGGCCGATACCGATAACCGATAATCTCTTTATATTTAAAATCCTATAACCGATATCTGGCTGATAAATCTAAACTCAGGTTTGTATATAATTTTTAAGAGCCTGATTACAAAAACAAACATTTTTAGATATTATGTACATTAAATTTAAATGATGTTATATAATTTGATTGATTTACTTTAATTGATTCATGGTAAGAAGAAATATAGTTTATTCATGTATCATTTGATATCTGGGGTTGACACTTTGCTCATTTTCAAGCCTTTCAGCCCTTCATCCAGTTAACCCGTTAGACTTTTAGCTGACTTCGATTAGCATGGCTGATCTCAGACTCACATGCTCACTCTGTGTGAAACTGCAGGGTTGTTTCAACATTTACATATTTCAGTAACACCATCTAACAAATAAAAGCCTGTCCTATATAGAGTTTATCATTTGCAGCCATAAAATTATTGATTTTGCTCTGAGAGTTAATGAACCTCTGATCATCAGATCCTCATATTAGAGTGATTTCTGAAGGATCATGTGACACTGAAGACTGGGAGTAATGATAGATAAATTCAGCTTGATGCACAGGAATAAATTACACTTATCTGTATATTCACAGTAGAAAACAGATGATTTACTTTGGAATAATATTTTACAATATTTTGATCAGATAAATGCAGTCTTTGATGAGCAGAAGAACTCTTTCAGAAAACATTAAATAATCTTACTGACTGCAAACTTTTTAAAGGTAGTGTATAAATTGCATAACCTTTAATCAAAAACGTCCTTTAATGTCCCTTTTCCTTTTTTAAGAGTTCAAATGCTAGACTTTTATTCTCACTGCATTTTTAAAACCTCTAGATATACAAACATTTGCTTCACTTTTTGCTTGAAAATTGTTTTTGAGCAGTCACTTGCCCGTATTGCGAGACAATACTAAATTTACTTCACTATATTACTATTAAATCCTAATCTATTCACTGACAAACTATATATCGATTGGAAAGGTCTCAAGACTCCTAAATAGATATTTTTAGGTCTGTTTTTTCTTACAAATTATGAATGAACAGCAATATATGAATTTATGACAAGAGTGCGCCTCAAAAATCAACGTCATTACAGGAGTTTCTGACCTTTGTCACAAAAAGTCGACACACACACATTTAATAATTGAAACTTTGTTTTTTCAGTGCTAAAAGTTCATAATAAAACACAATTAGTATTTTTCAATAAAAAAAGATAAAATTATATTTTAAAAAGTAAGGTAAGAAGTCCTCTAAAAAGTATAATATATTATATATGTATAAATATATATTTTTTATTATTATATCACATATTTTAGTAGTTCTATCATAAATTAGGTATCATTTGAAAGCTTACGAACTTAGGATTCATCCTGTAAAAACCGTTTTTGAAATTGACGTTGTGTTACCATAGAAACAGTATTTTTTTATTAGGCCCCTCCCCTTTTGAACATCATCTTTCATAATTTATTATCAAAACCTTTTCTAATCTTGACAAAACACATATTGTCAGAAAGGTCTGAGTCTCATAGGTTCCATATTTAGTGACAGATGTGATATTTGCAATAGAAATTTATTAATTTCAGGCAAAGGCAAAATGCATACAATTAAATTCAATGGAATTCAATGGCACCCGGTGGCTATTTTTAGTATATCAGCGCTAAACAAAATCTCATGCGAACTTCAATTTTTGTGATGTCAACTTCAAATTTGGAACACAACTTGGTTAGATATATAGCTTTCATTTTATAGTAATTTTATAGTTAAACATATTTTTTGTAAAATATTTATTTCATATAAAAAAAAATATATTAATAAAGTATATTTGACTTACTGTAAATTATAACTTCCATAACTTTTACATACTTAGATTTTTTTGAAGTGCTTTCACTTTCAGTAATAATCTGCTGATTGTTTTCTTCAAAAGGTTCTTAGGTCTATATTCCAAAGCATTCTTGAATTACAACCATTTAAGTTTGTATAGTGCATATTAATGTCAATCATCAAAAAGGGGGGTGACAGGTAAGGGTTAAAAAAAAAGTCAAATTGTTTTCGACTTTTTGCTTGAAAATTGTATTTTCAATGCTGTGTGTTTGTGCTCAGACGTGTCGTATTCGTCAAACAGTGAGCATCTGTGTCCTGAGCATGTTTCTCTCTACAGACCATCAACGCCATGGACAACAAGATGAAGAGTCTGGAGCAGCGGATCTCTGAGCTCTCCGAGGCCAGTAAACTGGCGGCCAACAGCAGCATTTACACACACAAAAACATGTAAGAGACAACACACGTCACATGATCTCGACGACACACACAACACATGATATCAGACACCAAGAAGCCCGGCCCGGTCAGACTGGGTTATCATTCATCGGATCTTGAGCTTTGGTTTCGGCTGCTGGTTTTGGTTTCACATTCGCTGTAAGCTATTCGGACCCTGGTGGATTTGTGTTCATACTTATGCTATTACAAACGTGCGCGTCACATGATCGAAACAGGACGCGGATCAGTATATTGTGTTTTCCAGAAGTCACTCTGGTTAAGCTAGTTTAGAATAATTTGAAGATTTTATAATTATAATCATCATTTAATCAACTCTCTGACAGTCTGTGATATGTCATTTCTACGATAATACGAGTACAGGTCGACTCTCTTTGCACAAAAACTTTAATATTCAAAATATCATTTTAAAACATCTCATAGCATTATTTAAAATCCCCTGTAGTCAATAATTGTCACCAAACCACCAAAATGCCTTAAAATATCTTGAATGTAATTCGACACCTTGCCTCATTTACTATGCACGGTTGAATGAATATGCAAATGAGACCCGCCTCCCACTCCCTCACTCAGAGATCCACTGGTTGATGATCACACGTCGATCTGATTGGTTACAAGGTCGTTTGTGACATCAGAAACGTGATTATAAAGGTGTCATGTCAGTCTTGTGCACACCCTTTCAAGTAAAGAGGATTTTTAAGCACAAAAGCATGCGCCTGTAACCCCTGTGTGTGTGTGTGTGTGTTCCCAGGAAAGCTCAGGAGGAGATGATCTCAGAGCTGCGGCAGCAGAAGTTTTACCTGGAGTCTCAGGCGGGAAAATTAGAAGCCCAGAACGCCAAACTAGAGGAACATCTGGAGAAAATGAGCCAGCAGGAGCAGAGCCGGAAGAGCCGTATCCTGGAGCTGGAGACCAGACTGAGAGAGGTGAGAGTTCACTCGCCTCCACAGGGACAACACACTCCATCCCACACTCACAACTACAGTGGGAATAGTTCAGAGGGTCGTCAGGTGCACATCTTCCACAAGCCATCTCCAAAATGTGTTTCATATGGCTTTAAAACATACTAAACAGTGTTAAGTTTTAAATGTAAAATGCATAAAGTTTCCTGTGATGGGCAGGTTTGGAGGTCGGGTTCGTGTGTGTGTGATGGGTAGGTTTAGTGGTAGGGTTTGTGTGTGTGTGATGGGCAGGTTTGGGGGCCGGGTTCGTGTGTGTGTGATGGGTAGGTTTAGTGGTAGGGTTCGGTGTGTGTGTGATGGGCAGGTTTGGGGGTCGGGTTAGTGTGTGTGTGATGGGTAGGTTTAGTGGTAGGTTTGGTGTTGTGTGTGTGTGTGATGGGCAGGTTTGGGGGTCGGGTTAGTGTGTGTGTGATGGGTAGGTTTAGTGGTAGGGTTCGTGTGTGCGTGTGTGTGTGTGTGTGTGTGATGGGCAGGTTTGGGGGTCGGGTTAGTGTGTGTGTGATGGGTAGGTTTAGTGGTAGGGTTCGTGTGTGTGTGTGTGATGGGCAGGTTTGGGGGTCGGGTTAGTGTGTGTGTGATGGGTAGGTTTAGTGGTAGGGTTCGTGTGTGTGATGGGCAGGTTTGGGGGTCGGGTTAGTGTGTGTATGTGTGTGATGGGCAGGTTTGGGGGTCGGGTTAGTGTGTGTGTGTGATGGGCAGGTTTGGGGGTCGGGTTAGTGTGTGTGTGATGGGTAGGTTTAGTGGTAGGGTTCGTGTGTGTGTGATGGGCAGGTTTGGGGGTCGGGTTAGTGTGTGTGTGATGGGTAGGTTTAGTGGTAGGGTTCGTGTGTGTGTGTGATGGGCAGGTTTGGGGGTCGGGTTAGTGTGTGTGTGATGGGTAGGTTTAGTGGTAGGGTTGTGTGTGTGTGTGATGGGCAGGTTTTGGGGGTCAGGTTAGTGTGTGTGTGTGTGTGTGATGGGCAGGTTTGGGGGTCGGGTTAGTGTGTGTGTGATGGGTAGGTTTAGTGGTAGGGTTCGTGTGTGTGTGTGATGGGCAGGTTTTTTGGGTCGGGTTAGTGTGTGTGTGTGTGTGTGTGTGTGATGGGCAGGTTTGGGGGTCGGGTTAGTGTGTGTGTGTGTGATGGGCAGGTTTGGGGGTCGGGTTAGTGTGTGTGTGTGATGGGTAGGTTTAGTGGTAGGGTTCGTGTGTTTGTGTGATGGGCAGGTTTTTGGGGGTCGGGTTAGTGTGTGTGTGTGATGGGCAGGTTTAGTGGTCAGGGTTCGTGTGTGTGTGTGTGTGATGGGCATGTTTGGGGGTCAGGTTAGTGTGTGTGATGGGTAGGTTTAGTGGTAGGGTTCGTGTGTGTGTGTGTGTGTGTGTGTGTGATGGGCAGGTTTGGGGTCGGGTTATGTGTGTGTGTGATGGGTAGGTTTAGTGGTAGGGTTCGTGTGTGTGTGTGTGATGGGCAGGTTTGGGGGTCGAGGTTAGTGTGTGTGTGATGGGTAGGTGTAGTGGTAGGGTTCGTGTGTGTGATGGGCAGGTTTGGGGTTCGGGTTATGTGTGTGTGTGATGGGTAGGTTTGGGGGTCGGGTTAGTGTGTGTGTGATGGGTAGGTTTAGTGGTAGGGTTCGTGTGTGTGTGATGGGCAGGTTTGAGGGTCGGGTTAGTGTGTGTGTGATGGGTAGGTTTAGTGGTAGGGTTCGTGTGTGTGTGTGTGTGATGGGCAGGTTTGGGGTCGGGTTAGTGTGTGTGTGATGGGTAGGTTTAGTGGTAAGGTTCGTGTGTGTGTGTGATGGGCAGGTTTGGGGGTCAGGTTATGTGTGTGTGTGTGTGATGGGCAGGTTTGGGGGTCGGGTTAGTGTGTGTGTGATGGGCAGGTTTAGTGGTAAGGTTCGTGTGTGTGTGTGTGATGGGCAGGTTTTTGGGGGGTTAGCGGTGTGTGTGTGTGTGTGTGTGTGATGGGCAGGTTTAGTGGTAGGGTTCGTGTGTGTGTGTGTGATGGGCAGGTTTGGGGGTCGGGTTAGTGTGTGTGTGATGGGTAGGTTTAGTGGTAAGGTTCGTGTGTGTGTGTGATGGGCAGGTTTTTTGGGGTCGGGTTAGTGTGTGTGTGTGTGTGATGGGCAGGTTTGGGGGTCGGGTTAGTGTGTGTGTGTGATGGGCAGGTTTGGTGGTCAGGTGTGTGTGTGTGTGTGTGTGATGGGCAGGTTTGGGGTCGGGTTAGTGTGTGTGTGATGGGTAGGTTTAGTGGTAGGGTCGTGTGTGTGTGTGATGGGCAGGTTTGAGGGTCGGGTTAGTGTGTGTGTGTGTGATGGGTAGGTTTAGTGGTAGGGTTCGTGTGTGTGTGTGATGGGCAGGTTTGGGGTCGGGTTAGTGTGTGTGTGTGTGTGTGTGTGATGGGCAGGTTTGGGTGTCGGCTTAGTGTGTGTGTGTGTGTGTGATGGGCAGGTTTGGGGGTCGGGTTAGTGTGTGTGATGGGTAGGGTTAGGGTTAGTGTTGGGGGCAGATATATACAGTTTGTACAGTATAAAACCCATTACAAGTGTAGCATAAGCAAACCTGTGTGTGTGTGTGTGTTTCAGATGGGTTCTGGAGCATGAGGAGCAGAAGCTGGGAGATCGAGCGTCAGGTGACGGAGCTCACACTGTCTCTGCAGGAGAGAGAGTCTCAGATATGCAGTCTTCCAGGCCGCAGAGACACGCGCTGGAGAGCCAATACAGCAGGGCGCAAGACAGAGCTGGAGGAGACCACAGCCGAGAGCCGAGGAGGAGATCACTGCGCTCAGGGTGAGGACACACACACACACTCACTTGCGCTCAGGGTGAGAACACACACACATTTATTCTCAAGACATTTTTCACTGGCCCTTAGCAGTGAAGAACCAAAAAACAGGCTGTTTAATTGTAAAGGTCAAAGAGAAGGTGTTAAAGGGTCATGGAAACATTTTTTTTTTTAAACACGGACATTTATAATAGCGTTTAAGCAGATGCTGTCTCTGTACGACACACACACATGCATCTAGGGATGTCAGCGATTAACCGAATATCGATTAAATGTGATGATAATACATTAATCGATCAGAACTTATCCATTATCGATTAATCAGGTCTATGCGCGTGCCTGCTGTCTGAACCGCAAAACATGTAAGCGAGCACACCGGAGTTATGTTTGGACTTCATCATGACTACGTTTGCGTGTGTATTCGCAGCCTTTTGTTTTATGCAAATGTAAGTTGTAATAGTTTATTATGTGTACGTCTATATCTGATTTATCTCATATTGGATGCATTTTGTTAAAAATTGAAGCGTGATCTATACCGTGCGCAGCTCAAACGGCAATGCACGATTAATGACTATTGGGAGTGTCATATTACATAACATATAAAGAGAACAATATTGTAATAAAATGTGGTGAATAATTTGGGTTTAGTTGCCCTGTCGCGTTGTTTCAGAAAGAGCGCGTGCACAACATTCAGTCATTCTGAATGGCACGTAACTTGGTTCAAGTTCACTTGTGCATTCACGTCATTTTGTGAAGATATTATTTGTAATATTATGTTCATTTTGTATATCTGACTAATCTCATATCGGTTGTGTTTCTTTGATTTAAATAACGAAAGTGCTCAGCGGTTATTCATTCAGCGCGCGCAGCTCAACCAGCAATGCACTATTACTAATAATAACGATGATTAATTTGTGACTGTCAGCTTAGATAACATCAGAACACTATTTTATTAAATCGTTGTGAATTCATTGGGTTTGGTTGCTGTTTTCAGTGCGCATCCACAACATATTCTGACAAGCACGTCACGTTGGTGAGGTGACACGTTGAGTCGAATATTTGATTATTAAATAATTTAATTTAATTATCTATAATATTGAAACATTTTACAATCTTTTTTAAGATTAAAGCCCTTTATGTTTTAGCCCTTTATTTAGATTAAAAACAATTCTCTTTAATTTGGTGAGGAAAATAGCATTTTGAGCAGTATTTGCAGAGACCCTGTCCAGCTGTTGGTCATACTCCACCCTCTGCAGCAGACCATTAATTGATCGTTAATTTAATAAATGACGATCGATCATGGGAATATGTGAAAATTGACATCCCTTCAGTTTTATATTTGACATTTCCAGATCTAGTAATCTTACTGTTACCTTTCTCAGACCAAGGGGGATTATAAGTGCTGCTACTAATGTTTCATTTTTTTTCATCCAAGTAGTTTACCAGATAGATTATTATATATAGACTTAATATATTAAGGCTAAGCATACCCATATGAATTTTTATTAACATTTATTTTATCTTGCTTAATGTTTGCAACAGGTGAGCCAGTGCACAAATATTTTTTGTATTTACATTTTCAGTGCATAATTTATTTTGTTAAACTACATAAATGCCACTCTGTACCATATCCCAACTGTTACAATAAAACACCATTTGAGCAATATAACATGCATTTTTATTCAGTATATAAGCAATTTTTAAAAATATCCGCTTATCAGTTAATCATTAATCGATCGATATGGTCAATCAATTAATGATTAATGAATTAATTGATAATTTGCATCCCTACATGGCAACACATCATCTGATCATGTGTGTGTCCTCCTTCAGGCTCACAGAGATGAAATTCAACACAAGTTTGACGCGCTGAGGGACAGCTGTTCGGTAAGATTTCCCACAATGCCCTGTTCTCTGTGCTATGATCAGTGTGGCATGGGCATGTTGTGTTCACCAGCATGATTTCCCCTCTCCGTTCGCTTGAGGATCCTCAGGATCGGGTGCAGAGCTCAGAGAAAACTATTGCTTACAACAGCCGAAGAAGAAGAGATGGAACGAGTCGCTGTCCTCTTCTCTCGGCCGTGACCCCACAGGGGAATCGATACACTGATGCCTCATTTATCCTTGATCACAGACCCCAGATCAGCAGATTCACTCGCCCCACCTTCTAAACCTAGTTAAAGGCGCTCCTCACTCTCCAGCAGTGATTATGGGCGAGCGACTCTAATGTGTTTGATGGATGATCAGCATTACTCAAGGCTTACTGCGTTCACTAGATGAGGAAAATCACATCAGTTCTTGTTTTCTGGGATAAAAAAAGCTAAATTTAGTGAGTTGATGCTTAAAAAATACAAAATGATCCCTCAATGGGGTCAGAAATATAATGTTAATTCACACAGAAACAGGATTATTTTTCTGACCCCATTTGGCAGATTAATGTGCTTGTTTTAAGCAAAAACTCACTTAATTTTGATTTATTTCCCCAGAAAACAAACATAATATCTTCTGGCATTTCACTCATCAAGTCAGTGCATCTCTATAATAACTCTAATCACACCTACAGACGACTGAATAACTTTTGTAATTGTAATGTATATTTTATGTATAAAGTGCAGTGTTACTTTACATTTGATTACAGTTTCTGCTCCTGATGATCTTAAAACACTGTTTATTTCACTCGTATCTTTGTTCAGTTGTGTCTATTTGTTGCGATTGCTAATTGTTTTCTTGAGTTGAGCTGTATGGGTGAATCTTTAAAAAGGAAAATCGATTTAGGACCATTAAAATGGTCTGAATTGTGTTTGTTTTATTTTATTATTGTGTTTGCTCTTTGTACTCGACTTGATAAAAGAAAATGAGGAAACCAACAATTGCATGTCAAACCATTTCAATCTTTTATAGATTTATTTAGTTTTGTTTGTTTTAATTAGTTTTAATTTAACTTGTTTATAATGTTGAATATATATCTGGCATGTAATAGCCGCTGATGCTGATACGGCAGTAAACTGTGTCACAGGTGATCACAGACCTGGAGGAGCAGCTGACCCAGCTGACCCAGGAGAACGCCGAGCTGAACCGGCAGAACTTCTACCTGTCCAAACAGCTGGACGAGCTGACGCTGGAGAGCGAGGGAGCGACTGCAGCTCAGTCAGGATGCGGACCGTCTGCGCAGGAGAAGTGGCCGACCGAGAGATGCACCTCAGACAACCAGAAGCAGGTGCCTCATCTGCACACACACACACACACACACACACACACACACACACACACACACACACACACACACACACACACACACACACACACACACACACACACACACACACACACACACACACACACACACACACTCCATCTCCAATCCGGGTCTTTGCACTCACGGTTCCTTGAAAGTGGAGTGATGTGTCTTTGTTGGGCTGTTTACACAACACCGTTTTCTACTCAATGTAAAGCGTTTACACCCGTTCATTTACACAATGATGGTGTTTTGGGTGCCGAAAAACGCAAACTTTGAAAAGCGGGTTTAGAGCGTGCATTTTTGAAAACGGGGTCTCCGTGTAAGCAACAAAAACGAGAATCTCTGAAGACAATGACGTTATGCACGTGTTTATTCTATAGTGTTATATAGTGGCCATCTACTGGCCAGGAGCAGAATACAGCGTTCCCTTACTGCTAGTCACCCTGTCGTACAATCATTTTATCCTTTTAAACTTCATCTATAATTACTAAAATTATGTTTTTTACTTAAAATAGCTTGAATGTAACTCGACACCTTGCCTCATTTAGTATGTGCGGTTCTATGAATATGCAAATGAGCCCCGCCTCCACTCACTCAGTTCAGAGATCCACTGCTTGTAGATCCGATTGGTTCAAGGGTCGTTTGTGAGTGGGTTCAGGTCACATGATTCTCTGCTGTAAATAAAATGTCATATGCTTTGGAAATAATACGAATGTGTGTGTGTGTCTGTGTGTTGTGTGTGTGTGTGTGTGTGTGTCCGCAGAACATCGAGCCCTGAAGACCAGCCGTGCAGTATGCTGGAGGAGCAGGTGGTGGAGCTGGAGAGCCTGACGACGAGCTCCTGGAGAAGGAGAGGCAGTGGGAAGAACTGGAGTGAGGCAGCTCTGAAGGGCGAGAAGAACCAGGCGGAGCGCAGAACCCGAGACATGCAGAGACTTCTGGACAACGGAAAGCAGAACCGGTCGCGCAGCGCACCACCTGTACATTAAACTGGTCAAAAGTGACGTTTATAATGTCATAAAAGACTAAATGTTGAAACTTGGGTCATCAAAAGATATTTGAGAAATGAAATGCATCAGTTTCTACAAAACTTGATAATGATCATAAATGTTTAATGAGCATCAGATCCTCATATTAGAGTGATTTCTGAAGGATCATGTGACGCTGAAGACTGGAGTAATGATGATAAATTCAGCTTGAGTCACAGAAATAAATTACACTTTACTGTATATTCACATAGAGAACAGATGATTTATACTGGAATAATATTTCACAATTTGTATTGTTTTTACTTTATCATTGATCCAATAAATGCAGCCAGCAGAGACTTGTTCTAAAAATCAGTTAAAGTCTCCCCTGTGTGCGAATCCAGCGTTTAATGTTGTTTATGTGTGTATGTGGTGTGTTTAATCTGCTTTAACACACACCGTGTGTAGTTCACAAGTGGACAGCATTACTGACCATTACCTCCTTAAAACACGTAAAGATAAGTCTTTTTGCTGACCAAAGATGAGTACAGGGGGACTTTAAATATCTTACTGACCCCAAATGTTGTCACTTGATTGTGTCTGTATAAGATATATTTTAATGTAACTTGTCATTAGTGCTCAAACTCGACACAGGACACAGTTTCCCAGTATATGATGTGGTTTTCCGTGTGTGTTGCGGCAGGTTGCGAGCGACCAGCGCAGCTCAGGAGTCTCGGCAGGCGGTTGAACTCGCCGTTCGGGAACACAAGGCCGAGATCGTGGCTCTACAACAGGCACTGAAAGAACAGAGACTCAAAGCAGAGAGTCTGTCTGATACTGTGAGTTACACACACACACACACACGCACTGCCAAATGCTTTTCTCACTCAGTGTGTGTCTGGTTTCACAGTCCAAATATCTAAACATTCTTACATCAAGGTGCATTTACTAAATCGAGAAAATACCTTTAGACATTATGTCTTGTTTTTTTCTTGTTTGTGAGTTGCTTAAAACATGTACAATTATCTGCCAGTGGTGGAAAAAAAATTCAAAAACTCAATTTCCCCCAAAAAACAAGACTTAATATCTAATGGTGTTTTACTCATATTAGTAAATGTCATTTGATTTAATCATTTTTTTGTATTTGGACTGGAAACACAGACACAAATGCTAAGTAGGAATATCATTTTTTGCAGTGCACCCACAACATTTTACCCCATTTGCTGCGACCCTACGTCTGTGATATTAATATTCATGCCAATATGGAGATTAACAAGCCACGAGTTAAGCGCTGACAGCTGATGGAGATTAATTCAACACTGAGGGTGCACATGAACACGTCGCCTGCAGCATTAGCTGAACACTGAACAACACAACCCGTCTGTTCCCTCAGATCAGCACCTTCTGTGTGCACGCCTTCATTCGTTGTGCTGGTCTTCATCTATACAGCGCTTTAACAATATACAGGTGAAACTCAAAAAATAGAACTAATATATTATATCAACTCATTACAAGCAAAGTGAGATATTTCAAGCCTTTATTTGTCATAATTTTGATGATTATGGATTACAGATATGAAAACCTTTTCACAATATTCTAATTTGAATCCATAATCATCAAAATTATATTAAATAAAGGCTTGAAATATCTCACTTTGCATGTAATGAGTCTATATAATATATTAGTTTCACCTTTTAAGTTGAATTACGGAAATAAATGAACTTTTGCACCATATTCTAATGTTTCAGAGTGTCACCTGTATATTGTTTCACAGCGGCTTTACAGTAATAATAATAATTTAAGAAACAGATTGTTTGGCTTTACAGGAGCTCTATAATAAAGTTATTGTCCGATTGATTCACTCTCTGTTGTAAAGTTCATTAGTGATTAACTTACACAACGTAACAGAAACCCTTAATGACAGAAGTGTGTGCATATTTATTTAAGTGTTGTTGTTTTATTGTTTATTGTGTTGTTTATTGTGTTGTGTTGTTTCGCAGCTCAATGACCTGGAGAAGAAACGTGCCATGTTGGAGATGAATGCGAGGAGCCTCCAGCAGAAACTTGAGCAGACGAGAGAACTCAAACAGAGACTCATGGAAGAGGTGAAAAACACTTCTGTATATCTATAACAGATAATATAAAATATAAATTCAGAAAATGTATATTAAAATCATATATAATAATATATATGCAGTATAAATGCTAAAAATACTATATTTGCTGTCAATTTATAATTACAGACATTGAAATATTATATTATAATAAAGTAAAATATATGCA
>JAQIUQ010001272.1:125000-162500 GCA_030378365.1 Hybognathus amarus | reverse complement strand
CTCAGAGCTCAGAGAGAGGGCGCTGCAGAAGATGAGGAGTCGAAGCTTGAGATCCTTCCGAGAAAAGAGGGTGGAGACACTCCACGGCTTTTGAGAGACAATAAACACTCGGTAATAAAAAAATAACTGATAAAAAATTAGCAATCGCTCAGATGAGAACACAACTGAAACAGGAGATCCGAGTGAAAAAATGACAGTGTCTTAAGATTTCAGGTGCAGAAACTTGTGAATCGAGAAATGTTAAAATAACACTGCACTTTATACGTAAAAGTATAGTTTACGAGAAGTTTAATTTTACTACTGTCTATTGGTGTTACCAGAGACAGCAGCAGGAATATTGTAGTGCTCTCGCTTTAACATTCCTTTAACTGTCACTTGCCTGTATACGGGCAACCTAAATTTACTTCACTATATTACTATTAAATCCTAATCTAGTCATGACAAACTATATATCGTTGGAAAGGTCTAAGACTCCTAAATAGATATTTTAGGTCTGTCTTTTTCTTACAAATTATGAATGAAACAGTAATATATGAATTTATGACAAGAGTGCGCCTCAAAAATCGACGTCATTACAGGAGTTTCTGACCTTTGTCACAAAAAGTCGGACACACACACTTTTAATAATTGAAACTTTGGTTTTTAGTGCTAAAAGTTCATAATAAAACATAATATAGTATTTGTCAGCAAAAAAAGATAAAATTATATTTTAAAAGTAAGGTTAAGAAGTCCTCTAAAAAGTATAATATATTATATATAAAAATCATTTTTTTATTATCATATATTTATAGTAGTTATCATAGTAGTTAGGTATCATTTGAAAGCTTACGAACTCAGAATTCATCCTGTGAAAACCGTTTTGAAATTGGACGTTGTCGTTACCATCAGAAACGGTATTTTTTATCAGGCCCCTTCCCTTTTGGGCATCATCCTTCATAATTTATTATCAAAACCTTTTCTAATCTTGACAAAACACATATTGTCAGAAAGGTCTGAGTCTTCAAGGTTCCATATTTAGTGACAGAAGTGATATTTGGATAGAAATTTATTAATTTGTTATGACAGAATGCATACAATTAAATTCAATGGAATTCAATGGCACCCGAGTGGCTATTTTTGGTATAACGCCTAAACAAAATCTCATGGGAACTTCAATTTTTGTGATATCAACTTTAAATTTGGAACACAACTTGGTTAGATATATAGCTTTCATTTTATAGTAATTTTATGGTAAAAATATTTTGTAAAATATTTATTTTATATTAAAAAATATATATTAATAAAGTATATTTTATTTACTGTAAATTATAACTTCCATAACTTTTTCATACTTTAATTTTTTAAAGTGCTTTTCACTTCAGTAATAATTTGCTGATTGTCTTCTTTAAAACAAGACCAAACTTGTGTATATATTCCAAAGCATTCTTGAATTACAACCATTTAAGTTTGTATAGTGCATTTTAATGTCAATTATCGAAAAAGGGGTGACAGGTAAAGGGTTAAGAGTCGGCTGATATAGTTAGCACAGAAAACAGCGATTAAATGCTTTAAAATTTCCTTAAAATTGCTTTTCCGTAAGCGCGCTTGTGTGCGTGCACAGAAGACAGAGTCGTCTCAGCGCTTGAATGGTTCTAAAGTCACATTGAAATGCTTACAATGGAATCAATTTTTGATTCCCAACCCAACTTACTGACACTTTAAAGTGCACTGTGGATTTTTAGCGGCATCTCAGTGGTAGAGTTTGTGAATTGCATCTGAATAGAAGGTACAGTGGTGCACTCTTTTATCTTTCACATTTCCTGCTGTTTCCTCAGATGATGTGAAAATGTTGTTGTGGTTGAGGATCTTCTCTCTCTGTCTCTCAGCGGCTCATTTTAAAGCGCAGGAGCACGTGGCTCCGTCCACACCGGCCTCGGCCCGGCAGCAGATCCTCATGTCGGCCATCGTGGAAGTCTCCGGAGCGCCAGCCCAATCCCAGCAGCCTCTTGAACCCCTCGAGCTTCAGAGCCCCGTCGGAAGGAGAGCTCCACGCCGGAGGGTCAGTGCACACACACACCAACTAAAGCGTCTGTGTACACTACCTGGCTAAAGCTCTTGCTATGTGTTTTACAGGAAGTCACTTCTGCTCACCAAGGCTGCATAATGTAAATCAGGCTGTTCTTCTGTGAATATACAGTCAAGTGTAATTTATCATCATTCTCCAGTCTTCAGTGTCACGTGATCGCTTCAGAAATCACTCTAATATGAGGATACTGATGATCAGAGAAATATTCATTATTAATATGGATTTAAAAAAAGGTTGTGTCTGATTGTAATTTCTAGATTCTTTGATGAATAGAAAGTTATTAGTAGTAGTGAAATAGAAAGCTTTTGCAACATTCAAACGTTTTGGGGTAAGTAAGAATTTTTATTTTATTTTTTGAGGGAGTGAAATTCAATAAAAGGAGAGCGATTTATAAAGTTACCAAGATTCTATTTCAAATAAAAGCTTTGAACTTTTGTATTCATAGAAGAATCCTGGAAAAACATATTTGACAATTTTCCAGCTGTTTTCATCACTGCTAATAATCATAACTGTGTGTTGATCATCAGATCATCATATTAGAGTGATTTCTGAAGGATCATGTGACACTGAAAGACTGGAGTAATGATGATAAATTACACTTTTACTATACATTTACAATAGAGAACAGTTATTTTAAATTGTCATAATATTTAATAATATTACTTTTTGTATTTTTAATCACATAAATGCAGTCTCTGGTGAGCAGAAGAGACTTCTTTTATAAACAGTACAAATCTTACAAATCCTTTGACTGGTAGTGTGTGTGAGTGAGACTGTGTGTCAGTATCACAGATGAATGAAGCTCATGCCGCTCTTGAGATCAGTGTCTCTCTCTTCTCTCTGTAAAATCTGAGAGCTGTTTCTCTTCTGCTCTTTCAGAAAAGAGGAGGTGGATGTTTGAAAGTAAGTGTCTCTCTCTCTCTCTGAATCTCCGTCTCTGTCACTCATCATCATTTGCTCTGAGATCGGCTCAGATGTGTTTAGTTTTAGGGTTGTGCGCTGATGGCAATCAGATGTCACTGATAGTGAAAAACCCTAGCAACACCTTGGCAACCCCCTGCTATACTGTAGCATCATGAGTTTAGCACAGGCTGATGTAGATTTGATTGCAGTTTGAGCTAAATATTCTTTTTTAATAATTAGTATCTCTGGTATGCTTTCAGCTAGGCTGTAGAATCTGTGCAGAGTTTTATTTGCCAATGTCCAACTGTGATATATCATCTACACTGCCATCATGATAGTTGTTTTAATAATGTGCGATCTGACATCATCAGGGATGTCCCTCACTAGTGTGTTTAGAGTGGATTAGTCTTTTAAAATGCATTTATTTCCTCTGTATTAGTCTTGTCAAAATATTCGGTACTTCGGTACCAAGTCGGTACTAAAAAATTGTAAACGCACCGGTGGTACCTAGGGCCCTATAATTTTCCACGATCACGGAATTGCGCAGAATTGGCCAATTAACGCAGAATCTAGTGTTAACGCGAAATTTCAGCGGATTTTACATATTTGGAATGAAATTCGGTTTTTGTGTGGGAGAAGAACGTATGTCTGGGGAAAATGCAGACAGGGAAGCAAATCTGGGCGACACAACCCCTCCCGTCATTTCAGCTCATGACGGCATCAAAACAATAGCCGCGTTTCCACTGAAAGCATGGCGAAGCGGCTCTCCACGGCTCTGCTTTCGTCGGCGAAAAAGTAAAGAACGCACGCACGCACACACACACACAAAGTCCCCTCCATGCACGTCTGTCTATGAGGTGCCGGACCGAGTGTGTGTGTCCGAAGTCGAGAGCGCGCGATGAGAGACCGAGTGTGTCCGAAACATGGTCTGAAAGAGCGCGCGAGTGTGTGCCGAAAGAGCGCGCGAGAGACCGAGTGTGTCCGAATCGTGGTCTGAAAGAGCGCGCGAGTGTGTCCGAAGAGCAGCGAGAGACCGAGTGTGTCCGAAACATGGTCTGAAAGAGCGCGCGAGTGTGTCCGAAAGAGCGCAGCGAGAGACCGAGTGTGTCTGAAACATGGTCAGAAAGAGCGCAGCGAGTGTGTCCGAAAGAGTGCGCGATCAGAGACCGAGTGTGTCTGAAACATGGTCAGAAAGAGCGCGCGAGTGTGTCCGAAGAGCGCGCGAGAGGACCGAGTGTGTCCGAAACATGGTCTGAAAGAGCGCGCGAGTGTGTCCGAAAGAGCGCGCGAGAGAGACCGAGTGTGTCTGAAACATGGTCTGAAAGAGCGCGAGTGTGCTCCGAAAGAGCGCGAGAGAGACCGAGTGTGTCCGAAACATGGTCTGAAAGAGCAGCGAGAGACCGAGTGTGTCCGAAACGTGGTCTGAAAGAGCGCGCGAGAGAGATCCGAGTGTGTCCGAAACATGGTCTTGAAGGAGCGCGCGAGAGAGACCGAGTGTGTGCCCGGAAACGCTGGTCTGAAAGAGACGCGCGCAGCTGTGTCCCCAAGGAATAGACGCCAAGAGAGACCGAGTGTGTCCCGAGAGCGCGCATGAGACAAAAGCTGCGTCCCAATGTGGATACTATGCCCGAAATAGTATTGACAGTAATGTCACATAGTATTTAGGATGGATAGTATGCACATTAGGACGCAGCTAGAGTGTGACTTTTATTTTAACTTATATAAACTTTATTTAAGAAAAAAAAATTATTTTACAGGACAGTTTAAAGCTCATAACCATATTTTGTTGTTACTTGAAGTACTTAGAGTGCAGTGTTATGTTGCATCATGCAGTATTTGTCATTTTAATAGTAAATGCCTATTTTATTTGTGTACATTTTAATAATTAACATTAAAAGCACACTCTTTTTACAACTAAAATAACAGTAAAGGGTAAAAAAAATGAATTCCCAAAAATTAAAACGGAAAAAAACAGAATTTGCAAAAATTTTAACGGAAAAAACAGAATTTGGGGAAAAAAATAAAATGGAATTTGTGTGTGTGTCCGGGACGTCGAGCGCGCGAATAGAGAGCCGAGTGTGTCCGAAACATGGTCTGAAAGAGCGCGCGCGAGTGTGTACGAAAAGGGCGCGAGAGACCGAGTGTGTCCGAACGTCGTGGTCTGAAAGAGCCGCCGCGAGTGTGTCCGAAGAGCGCGCGAGAGAGAACCGAGTGTGTGCCGAAACATGGTCATAGAAAGAGCGCGCGAGTGTGTCCGAAGAGCCGCAGACGAGACCGAGTGTGTCCGAAACATGGTCAGAAAGAGCGCAGCGAGTGTGTCCGAAAGAGTGCGCGATAGAGACCGAGTGTGTCTGAAACATGGTCTAGAAAGACGCGCGAGTGTGTCCGAAGAGCGCGCGAGCAGACCGAGTGTGTCCGAAACATGGTCTGAAAGAGCGCGCGTGAGTGTGTCCGAAAGAGCGCGCCGAGAGAGACCGAGTGTGTCCGAATCGTGGTCTGAAAGAGCGCGCGAGTGTGTCCGAAAGAGTGCGCGAGAGAGACCGAGTGTGTCCGAAACACCTGGTCATGAAAGAGAGCGCGAGTGTGTCCGAAAGACGCGAGCGAGACCGAGTGTGTCTGAAACATGGTCAGAAAGAGCGCAGCGAGTGTGTCCGAAAGAGTGCGCGATAGAGACCGAGTGTGTCTGAAACATGGTCAGAAAGAGCGCGCGAGTGTGTCCGAAGAGCGCGCGAGAGAGACCGAGTGTGTCCGAAACATGGTCTGAAAGAGCGCGTGAGTGTGTCCGAAAGAGCGCGCGAGAGACCGAGTGTGTCCTGAAACATGGTCTGAAAGAGCGCTGCGAGTGTGTCCGAAAGCAGCGCGCGAGAGAGACCGAGTGTGTCCGAAAGCATGGTCTGAGAGAGCGCGTCAGAGAGACCGAGTGTGTCCGAAACAGTGGTCTGAAAGAGCGCGCGAGTGAGACCGAGTGTGTCCGAAGAGCACGGTCGAAGAGCGCGAGAGACACCGAGTGTGTCTGAAACAGTGGTCCTGAAAGAGCGCGCGAGTGTGTCCGAAGCAGCGCGCGTAGAGAGACCGAGTGTGTCCAGAGAGCGCGATGACACAGAGTGCCCCAATGTGGATACTATGCCCGAAATAGTATTGACAGTAATGTCACATAGTATTTAGGATGGATAGTATGCACATTAGGACGCAGCTAGAGTGTGACTTTTATTTTAACTTATATAAACTTTATTTAAGAAAAAAAAAATTATTTTACAGGACAGTTTAAAGCTCATAACCATATTTTGTTGTTACTTGAAGTACTTAGAGTGCAGTGTTATGTTGCATCATGCAGTATTTGTCATTTTAATAGTAAATGCCTATTTTATTTGTGTACATTTTAATAATTAACATTAAAAGCACACTCTTTTTACAACTAAAATAACAGTAAAGGGCAAAAAAAATGAATTCCCAAAAATTTAGACGGAAAAAAACAGAATTGGCAAAAATTTTAACGGCAAAAACGGAATTTAGGGAAAAAATAAAATGGAATTTGTGTGTGTGTCCGGGAGTCGAGAGCGCGCGAATAAGAGCCGAGTGTGTCCGAAACATGGTCTGAAAGAGCGCCGCGAGTGTGTCCGAAAGAGCGCGCGAGAGACCGAGTGTGTCCGAACTCGTGGTCTGAAAGAGCGCCGCGAGTGTGTTCCGAAGAGCGCGCGAGAGAGACCGAGTGTGTGCGAAACATGGTCTGAAAGAGCAGCGCGAGTGTGTCCGAAAGAGCGCGCGAGAGACCGAGTGTGTCTGAAACATGGTCAGAAAGAGCGCAGCGAGTGTGTCCGAAAGAGTGCGCGATCAGAGACCAGAGTGTGTCTGAAACATGGTCAGAAAGAGCGCGTCGAGTGTGTCCAAGAGCGCGCAGAGAGATCGAGTGTGTCCGAAACATGGTCTGAAAGAGCGCGCTGAGTGTGTCCGAAGGAGCGCGCCGAGAGAGAGACCGAGTGTGTCCGAAACATGGTCTGAAAGAGCGCGCGAGAGAGACTGAGTGTGTCCGAAACGTGGTCTGAAGCAGCGCGCGAAGTGTCCCAGAGAGAGCGCGCTGAGAGAGACCGAGTGTGTCCGAAACATGGCTCTGAAGTGGCGCGACGAGAAGACTGCCAAGTGTGTGTCCGGAAACGTGGTCTGAAAGAGACGCGTCGAGTGTGTCCGGAAAGAGCGCGCGAGAGCGACCGAGTGTGTCCCGACAGCGCCTGCTGAGAGATACCGAGTGTGTCCGAGAGAGCGCGCGAGACACAAGCTGGCGTCCCAATGCGGATACTATGCCCGAAATAGTATTGACAGTAATGTCACATAGTATTTAGGATGGATAGTATGCACATTAGGACGCAGCTAGAGTGTGACTTTTATTTTAACTTATATAAACTTTATTTAAGAAAAAAAAAATTATTTTACAGGACAGTTTAAAGCTCATAACCATATTTTGTTGTTACTTGAAGTACTTAGAGTGCAGTGTTATGTTGCATCATGCAGTATTTGTCATTTTAATAGTAAATGCCTATTTTATTTGTGTACATTTTAATAATTAACATTAAAAGCACACTCTTTTTACAACTAAAATAACAGTAAAGGGTAAAAAAAATGAATTCCCAAAAATTTAAACGGAAAAAAACAGAATTTGCAAAAATTTTAAACGGAAAAAACGGAATTTGGGAAAAAATAATAAAATGGAATTTGGGAAAAAATCAAAGGATTTTATGAGGGCCCTCCGTACCCAGTACCCCGAGTCAAACACCGGTTCCTCGATAGCGCACTGAAGTTGCGTAATCTTCACTGGAAGCGCTGAGACACTGCGCACGCCGGCGCTGCTGGTGTGTGTCTGCGTATATTAAACTGCAAAACCACTACTTAAATATGAAACCCTGCATGTTCTGCTCAGTCCCTGTGTCAATGAACGGCGCAGACGCACGGTTTCAGTTTACGCGTTACCTCGCACACACACACACACACACACACACACACACACACACACTGAAGCACGAGTGACGTTTTCAGTCTCTGCCGCCTGCACGATATTATGACATTATTCATGACTCCATTCATCTCAGAGGGTCACTTCATGAGCATTTTACCGTTTAATTTGACAAAAACTATCGAGTCATATCACACACGCACTAGAAACTGAAAGGTCTTCACGGCAACCCGTCAAAATAAAAGTTTGGTTTAACTTAAAGAAATTGACAGAATAATTATATTAGGCTACTGTACAATAGATTTAACTTACGTCTCCATTAATTAAAATACTACTACTAATAATAATAATATGTGCATAAATCCAGACTTTTAGTTTTCGTTTTGAATTGGTTTGTTTAGAAGTAGACATTAAAGCTTCTATAGGCATGCATGCCCTCGGTTCATTTGTGATGCGCTCCTGTTCTCTCGCTGTCCAAGTTGAAGCAACTTTATGCTCTTAAGTTTATTGCGCAATTATCTTGTCTTAAATATTGCATCGTTGTCTGTTGGTATTGAGCCTGGTGAAAATGTAGCCGACACTTTCTGATCGTGTCCATCTATGCGAGCTTGAACGTTCACACACTCAGTACCTGACGTTAATGTGTTAACCCCTTAAGGCAATCATAATATGGCAAAGCAATGTTTCTATACGTTCACGGTACATACAAAGTATTCAAAATTACACTCGGCCTATTAATGTCCTGATTCAATTACTCACTCATTAACCCTCAGGTGCTCTTCGGTCATTTCTGACCGAAAAATTTTCTGTTTTGAAATGTTAAAAATCACAGCTTCATCGGAATGTTACGAAACCTGGTGACTTTTATGGCATTGGGTATGTGAACACACAAAAAAAATTGAGGTCATGATCCGAGCAGGCTAAGTGGTCGTAAAAAAATAGTCACACTTGTGCTCTTCGGTCAAAAATGACCGACCATAGGAAATGAATGGGAAATTGACAAAAACACAAAAACTTTGAGAATCTTTGTGTGTACAATCTACAAATCGGCCACGATGCAGAAAAAAGTGCTCAGCATTGAAGGGGTGACACTCTAAAACATCAAGAGTGCAAAACAGACATACCCACCCACCCCCACACACACACACTTTTATACACAAAAACACCAATAAATTGTGATTAAAGAAATCTGTTTTGAATATTTAAAAATCACAGGTTCATCAGAAAATTACGAAACTTGGTGACTTTTATGGCAATAGGTATGTGAACACACAAAAAAAATTGAGGTCATGATTCGAGCAATTTAAGTGGTAAAACATTTTTTTTGTATTATTTTCTATGGCAAAAATGGACCATAAATATTGCATAAATATTAATAAGTAACATCAAATTGGCTCAAAATACAAAATTAAAAAGAAAAAATATTATTGAACAAAAATAAATTGCATTGGTTTTACTGGGATGGAGAAAGTTTCATTTTTAGGTGTCCGGTCACTTTTGACCGGGAAGATAACAAGTGTGACTCCGAAACGAAGAGCACTTGGAGGGCTAGTGGTTACACCATGATTCTACGCTTTTTCTCTATACTGTAACCAGATGGTGCTAATTTTCTTCAAAAAATATTTTTTTTCTGAAGGCCTAGACTCTATATTATACTAAAATACTGCATTAATAATTTTTTGAAAAAAAATAATATATATTTAGAAAAATATATATATTTTTCCATGGCAAAAATAGACCATAAATATTGCATAAATATTAATAAATTCAATCAAATTGTCTCAAAATACTAAATTAAAAAGAATAAATATTATTGAACAAAAATAAATTGCATTGGTTTTACTGGGATGGAGAAAATTTCATTTTTAGGTGTCCGGTCACTTTTGACCGGGAAGATAACAAGTGTGACTCCGAAACGAAGAGCACCTGAGGGTTAAGAGAGTCAAATGCTTTGTTTTTCTGAATGAATCAGGCGTTTGAATGGAATAGATTAAATGCTCAATGACTCGCTTATTAACAGAGACTCACTGCTGCCCACTGGAGGCTTTTAGGGGATAGTTCACCTAAAAATGTAAACTCTGTCAGTAATGACTCTCCCTACGTGTTGTTACAACCCGTCAGACTTTAGTTCATCTTCAGAACACAAATTAAGATATTTGTGATTAAATCTGAGAGCTGGGTCACGCCTCCATAGGCAGCGAATGCAATTGAAACTTGTCGGCCCAGAAAGTTATTAAAGACATTGTTGAAATAGTCCGAGTGACGACAGCGGCTCGAACCTGAAGTTTATCAAGCGACGAGAATACTTTCTGTGCGAAACAAACAAAAATAACGACTTTATTATTACAACTGTTTGTTTTCTTTGTGTGTGCCTCGAGTGAGTTCACGGAGTGTGTAACGTAGGCTCACTATTGGATGACGCTCATCGTGAGTGTGATGCTGGCCAATAGTGAGCCAACTCTTGACGTAGCGTATATTTTTATATTTTTCTTGTATAAACCTCAACATCTTAAATCAGAAATTGCTGAATGCAAAATGACATTTTACACAGTATGTGTCGACAAACTCGGTTTCTGCTCTGAAGACTTGTGCTTCTCCATCTTTCCCAAGCATGTGACCGCTTCTCTCGATGATGCTTCTGTCCGCATGCTCTGCTCAGATCAGAGACGGACTGGCTGATGGTTGTGTTCTGGCTGTTGCTCTGCTGCTGGACTGATGACCTTTGACATCATTCACACTCAACAGATGCTCAAGGGGACATTATTAACCCGACACTAACTGTGTGTGTGTGTGTGTGTGTCTCTGTAGAGTACGAGTCGGCGTGTGAAGGAACGGATGCACCACAACATCCCCTCATCTGGTTCACAGTGGGGCTCAACATGAGAGCGGCCAAATGTACTGTGTGTCTGGATACAGTTCACTTCGGCCGACAAGCTGCTACGTGCCTGGGTATAACACACACGCACACAGAAACACACACACATGCACACACACACACACACGCAACACTCTCACACGCACACAGAAAACACACACACATGCACACACACACACACTAGTATATCTTTGCTCACCTGGTCTCATCCCTCGTCTCTGTTTCCCTTCTCTCCTCCAGAGTGTCGAACTCTCTGCCACCCGAAGTGTTCCCCGTGTCTGCCTGCGACCTGTGGGCTGCCGCTGGAGTTCGCCACACACTTCTCGAGGCTCTGTGTCGGGATAAAGCCAGCTCACCCGCCCTGCAGGCTCAAAGAGCGTCGGGTCAGGGCCGTGCGTCTGGAGGGCTGGATGAAGCAGCCCAGGTCAGTGTTACTCACGGGTTACTCAGTGTTACTCCTGGGTTACTCAGTGTTACTCCTGTGTTAGCCAGTGTTACTCACAGGTTACTCAGTGTTACTCCTGTGTTAACCAGTGTTACTCACAGGTTACTCAGTGTTACTCCTGTGTTAGCCAGTGTTACTCACAGGTTACTCAGTGTTACTCCTGTGTTAACCAGTGTTACTCACAGGTTACTCAGTGTTACTCCTGTGTTAACCAGTGTTACTCACAGGTTACTCAGTGTTACTCCTGTGTTAACCAGTGTTACTCACAGGTTACTCAGTGTTATCCAGTGTTACTCACAGGTTACTCAGTGTTATCCAGTGTTACTCATGGGTTACTCAGTGTTACTCCTGTGTTAACCAGTGTTACTCACAGGTTACTCAGTGTTATCCAGTGTTACTCAAGGGTTATCTAGTGTTACTCCCCGTGTTACCCAGTGTTACTCACAGGTTACTCAGTGTTATCCAGTGTTACTCACAGGTTACTCAGTGTTATCTAGTGTTACTCAAGGGTTATCCAGTGTTACTCCCGTGTTACTCAGTGTTACCCAGTGTTACTCACAGGTTACTCAGTGTTACTACCGTGTTATCCAGTGTTACTCCCAGTGTTACCCAGTGTTACTCACAGGTTACTCAGTGTTACTACCGTGTTATCCAGTGTTACTCCCGTGTTACCCAGTGTTACTCACGGGTTACTCAGTGTTACTACCGTGTTATCCAGTGTTACTCCCGATGTTACCCAGTGTTACTCACGGGTTACCTCAAGTGTTATCCAGTGTTACTTAAGGGTTATCCAGTATTACTCCCGTGTTACTCACAGGTTACTCAGTGTTATCCAGTGTTACTTAAGGGTTACTCAGTGTTACTCCTGTGTTACCCAGTGTTACTCACAGGTTACTCAGTGTTATCCAGTGTTACTCGCGTGTTATCTCAGTGTTACTCACGTGTTAACCAGTGTTACTCACAGGTTACTCAGTGTTATCCAGTGTTACTCAAGGGTTACTCAGTGTTACTCCCGTGTTACCCTGTGTTACTCACAGGTTACTCAGTGTTTTCCAGTGTTACTCAAGGGTTACCCAGTGTTACTCCCATGTTACCCAGTGTTACTCCCGTGTTACCCAGTGTTACTCACAGGTTACTCAGTGTTATCCAGTGTTACTCGTGTGTTACTCAGTGTTACTGCCCTGTTAACCAGTGTTACTCACAGGTTACTCCGTGTTACACAGTGTTACTTGCGTGTTACCCAGTGTTACTCAGTATTACTCACAGCGTTATCTAGTATTACTCATGTGTTTTCCAGTGTTACAAATTGTTACTCATGTGTTACTCACGTTACTCAGTTACTCACGTGTTACTCGCATGTTAACCAGTGTTACTCACATAATCCCCAGTGATACTCATTGTTACTCACGTTACTCAGTGTTACTCATGTGTTACCATGTGTTACTCACATATTCCCCAGTGTTACTCGCGTGTTCTCGCGTGTTTCTCATGTGTTTCTCACGTGTTACTCATTGTTACTCATGGATTTCTCCGTGTCAATCACGTGTTGCTCAGTTTTATCCAATGTAAATCAGTGTTACACATTGTTACTCACGGGTTACCCCGTTCTCACTGAGTGTGTTTGTGTGTGTGTAGGAACGGAAAGAGGGGTCAGCAGGGCTGGGAGCAGAAGTACGTTGTGTTGGACGGGACTAAAGTATCGATCTTCGAGATCTGAGCTGTCAGAAGGTACTAGATGGACAGATCCGCTCTGTTGGATCACTCGCTGGGGTCTGGTTGAGTGTGTGTATCGTTCTGAACCCGTGTGTGTGTGTGTGTTTCAGACTCAGTGAAGCCCCTGGAGGAGTTTGAGTTGTGTTTGCCGGACGGTGAGGTCACTGTTCACGGAGCCGTCGGAGCCTCTGAACTCATCAACACGGCCAAATCAGGTCAGAAACACACACACATGGAAGAGTTAATGAAATCAGTGAACACAGGGCTCAACGCTAAGGGTTCATACACAAAATTAATAAATAAGAAAGTTTTGACCATGTAACATTGTATTCTTATAAATAATCCACCCCAATTTTAGATACCAGTGAAATTACACAATTCTCAACTGATTTCAAGACCCCAGAAAAACTCAGCGGACACTAACTAATATAAAGTTCAAACTAGAGCCAGACCGATAAAGGATTTTGAAGGCCGATACCAATACAAATATTTTTGGGTTTTAAAATCCGATATTCCGATATATTGGCCGATATTTGTTTTATTTATTTTATTTTTTTCAGAAACGCGCAACAAAACATTAACATATTTCCCTAACATTAGTTATTTGTAATTATTTAAGAGTTTTAACTAAAATTGATAATGCATTTTAAACGAAACTTTGTTTTTATTGTCACAACTAGAACAGACTGATGATAGTGGCATTAGCTAGCTTTGTGGTTCGCTAGTCTATGATGAGCCATAATATAGCAATGGATTACGTCATACTGCAAATTGTAAAACATACATTTTCAATATAACAGGCCAAGGAGAGATGATACGACTCATTGCTATAACTGTCACGCGCTATTAAAGAAATACTTCAGTCACATTGTCACAAGTTAAAAGGACAGTCAGTCAACTACACTGTAACAACGTAACGTAACTATTACTAGCTAATTCCACTTCACTCTCGGCTTATTTAACAGCAGCAAAACTGGACATGATAGTCACAAATGTTGTCATGCTTATTTGAGTTAAGAGAACTGATGAGGATGTTCTTTTAATTGTTATTCAAGCAATGTATGTCTCGTGACCAACTCAACGAGTGTTGCCAACAGGGACGGTGTAGAGCGCCCTCTGGTGGACAAACTATACAACTCCAACACTCATGACATGGTTCAAGCGTGTTTTCATCCGTTTTTATTTTATTTTTGAAATATTCATTTATCGGCCATTATAACTGCCGATACCGATATTTTGGAAAAAGCCTAATATCGGCCGATAATATCGGTCTGGTTCTAGTTCAAACATTATTGAAGACAAGTGTGTCTACAGTAATAAAATAAGAACAAATAAACAAATGACAAGCAACAGCTGATATTAAATACAACAGAACAAAGCGATTCTGACAGAATTCAGGGACAGAAACTGAATAATCAAGTGTTAAAACAGACACAGCATCGTCTTGAAAATTAAAGGAATGGTTCACCCAAAAACGTATTTCCTACATCCAAGATGTAGGTGTCTTCTTTTTCCTTAGTAAAGTGAATTAGATTTTTATCTGAAAGATATAGCATCAGTGGAAATCAATGAAAACTAACGTGTGTGTGTAGCACATATCCCGTACGTGCTGAAGCTGGAGTCTCATCCTCACACCACGTGTTGGCCGGGTCAGTACGCTGTACTTCATGGCTCCCAGTTTCCCAGATAAACAGCGCTGGGTTGCAGTTCTGGAGCGTGTGGCCGCAGAAGCCGGGATCCGAGAGAAAACTGAAGCGGACTCGGTGAGTTTCAGTCCTTCTGAACGATCAGGACTTCTGTGTTTGTTCGAGTAGTTCACTTTAAAATCACTGGAGCACTTCATGATGGATTTATGACGGATTGATGCACTTTTATGACAGATAAATGCACTTTTTCACTACTCCTTTTAGCTCTGACCTCATGACATGCTTTGTCAGACAGTTTTCAGGGATGTCAGGGGATCTGCCTGTTTTAAACCCTTTATTTTGTTGTGGCAAAACAATTGATTTACTCATCGCTGTTCTGCGCAGTTTAGTTTTAATCATTGTAGTGCTTCAACTTTTTTTTTGTGTGCTTCAGTTATTTTATTTCAGTTTGTTAATAGACAATTTAAGCCATGGCAACATTTCTAATTTTCTAATTTAAGTGTTTAAGTTTTTATTTTGATTTTTGAAATTTGGTTTATTTCATTTATTTAAATCACGAAAACAGCCCAGGGTTGAAATGTTGTTAGTTATGTTTATATAATATTATAGTATTTGTTATCATTTTAAATTCTTTTTATATTTCAAGTTTTTATTTTGACAGTTTAAATTCTGTAATATTTATTTCTTTTAATAAGTAATTTTTTTCAGCTAACAAAAAATACAGCTGTAACCAAAATGCTGTTGTTAATGATGTTATATTATTATTATTATTATTTATATTGTATTACAGTTTTTTATATATATTTTATATATAATACTATTTTTTGTTATTTTGTTTTGTTAAATTGTTATTTTAGTACTTCAGCTTAATTATATTTTAATTGGTTGTCAAAGCAACATTAAAGTTTTAAGTATATAATTGTACTGAATTTTACTTTCTTAGCTTTATTTCAACTAACAATTGTTTTGTAATAGTTTTAGTTGTACAGAAACAACACTGGATACGGCCTTCCTGCTCATGTTAAAAGTCTGTCTTAAAGATTATTTAGTAAACCTTTAAGCGTTCATTAGCATTCATCTGTTTCAGTAATGACAGTGAATACAAAAACACATAAACTAAAATACCAAGAAAATATCGATCAAATATAACATTCACTCACATTAAAGGTGCAGTGTGTAGATTGTCACGAAATATCTACACATTGCACCTTTAATTATTATTTTATTTATTTTCTGCTGTCTAACGCTGTGAGTGTGATTGTGTTGTGAACGCTGTAGGCCGGTGTTAAACGCCAGAAGATCTCTCGCCACTGGTTCAGGTAATCAGATGCTGTTACCCAGCATGCTCCTCTGTCTGGTGCTCGTGTTGCTTGCATCATCAGGTCACGTTCTCATCTCTGCGCTTCAGGAAACTGAATGAGTGCCGCTGCTCATCATCCGCACACTCCAGTATTTCCCGCAGTTGTGATTTCAGACGTGCACTTGAAAAAAAATACCATAATACAGAGAATTATGATTCATAAGACAAAGATTTACAGATCAATCTTTCTCAGTTCGTTTTAAATGAATCACTCAATTGATTCATTCACACAGCAAATTGAAGTGCTCATTTGTTTTTGTTTTTTGTTTGTTCACAATATTGAGACATTATATATTAATATTTATGAAATAAATTAGGAATTAATGTACTTTTGTTCACATCTGTATCTAGGATTTATTCTATGGAGATGGTAACATGAGATTATTAGTTAAAAATATTTAAATTATTATTGTTTATCTTTACATGTATTACTATATTTTGAATGGTGTTGAGGAGAAATGTATCGGTATTTTTTATTAATAAAAATAATCCCACCACCTATACATAATTCAACATTAATGTATCATAAGAATCAAGCCATCACCTCATGCATAATTTAAAATGGCTAAAGAAAATAATACAAATTTAATTAAATAATAAAAATAAACCCACCAACTCTACATAATTAATAATAAAAATATATGTAGTAAAAAAGAACCCTCCATCTATACATAATTCAACATTAATGAAATTATAAAAAATAAAAATCAATCTTAAATTAACCCAACATTTATACATAATTTAACATTAATGAAATTATAAAAAATAAAAATCAATCTTAAATTAACCCAACATTTATACACAATTCTACATTTTTTCAAATAGTAATTTCAAATGAATCCAGCACAATTATTGAATAATTAATGTTGTAATGTGTTTGTTATTAAAGCTGGTGCTTGCGAATAAAACAATTTAAAAGATTATTATGACTTTTATCTTTTTATCTACAATTCTGCCTTTTTTCCCAGAATTGTGAGATATAAACTTGCAAAAGCGAGTTATAAAGTCAGAATTATTATGATTTTTTCATTCAGTGGTTAAAGCGAGCTACAGTAGTTTGTGGTGGGTGAAAAAAAGATTTGAATATACTTCTGTAAAAGAGAACAGTGAAGTAATTTAACACATGACGAGTGTTTTTAAAACGCTTCTGTGGGAAACACTGGCAGATGCTGAACGTCCTCGTCTGTCTCGAACACACACACACACACGTGCGCTCGGCTCCAGCATTCAAAGCTTCTCTCCTCAGTGAAGTGTGTGTGACTCGTGTTGTAATCTCCATCTCGGTGTGTGTTTTCTTCAGAAGCTGCTGGGGAACTCTCTGCTGAAGCTGGAGGGAGACGACCGGCTGGACATTAACTGCACTTTACCGCTGACTGACCAGGTACAGTTACAGTAATCATACTGTACACATATATGCAAAATTGCAGTATATTAATTCTTTATTCTTCTTAATTCTTATTTATATAATAGGATATAATAACACAGAATATTAAGTCGGCCACACAGCATCAGCATAAACAAATAAAATGTTGCATCTTTTTTGTTGTATTTCCCAATTTTTCTTTTTTTAAACAAATAAATACAAAACTATTTATTATGCATATTTTACATATTTATGTTTTAACTAATTATTACTTTGAGTTAGTATTACTATTATTATTTTTACTTAATAAATTATTACCTTTTCATCAACTTACAAACTTCCTGCGGTTCCTTAAACCGAATGTAATTAAATGTTTAATGTACTTTGATTTTTAACATAATGTTTTACATCAATATAGCACAAGATTATCCTGTTTAAATCAATGTGGTAATGATGTTTGGTCAAAAGTAGTCCAAATATGGACTATAATTTGTAAATAATCTACCAGGCTCTATGTGTGTGTGTATTTATATATTTTATATATTTATATATACTATTCAATATTGTTAAATAAAATAAATAAATGGATAAAAAATAATCCCACTGCGTATACATGTTGAATAATTAATAATTAACCATGTTGAATAATGTGTGTGTAATGGATGAAATGAATGACACTTATAATAAAGAATGGTCAAGAAATGACATTTGTGTGTTAAGCTTGTGTAGAAGCTGTGAGACGTGTGTGTGTGTGTGTGTTTCAGATCGTGCTGGTGGGCTCAGAGGAGGGTTTGTGCGCCCTGAACGTCATCCAAGAGACTCGCTCACACACATCCCGGGGATTCGACTCTGTGTTCCAGATCCAGATCCTGAAGGAGCTCGACAAACTGCTCATGATCACCGGTCAGTGCTGACTCACGTTCATGTGCTGTGTTTGCCAGAATGACAACAAGAGACGTGTTTGCTCTCTCCATCATGATTTGAGCTCGGTCGATATTGCCGAATACATCCGACCAGTCAGCTTTACACGACACAGATCGCTTCACAGGAATAAACAAGAACAGAACAGTGTTACTGTAGCAATTATCAGCAATGATCAATGACTTTAGTTTCAGCTGTAAAACACACTAGTGTCATTATTCAGTTCAATTCAGTGTCGATTCAGTTCAATAATACTCTAGAGTTCATCCGGGAATGAAACGGTGGCCGACCGGCCCTTAAAAGGTCTTGGTTTTCCTAATAAAAAGCCTTAAAAAGTATTAAAGTGTCTTCAATTCAGATTCATGTAATATATTATTTCTTCTCATTACGGCTCAAATGTCTCCAATGTCCGTCAAATATCCAGAGAAGCATCGAAACATGAGAATGATTCTGATTTTATTACATAAACAGCGATTGATAATGGATATTGTGGATTTCTGGTAACACTGGTGTGGAAACTCACAGAAGAAATGTTTAACATGACAAGGGAGCTATTTTGCTGAATATTTCTCACGATTGCAAATATGACAATGATTTTAGTTCAATAAACAAGTAGTGAATATTTAATTACATTTTAGACACAATATTGACTTTTTTGTTGTTCTTACCAACCAAAATAGTTCCAAACGAAGATCAGAACCGAACTATTGTTATCTTTAGATTTAGTTCCTGAATGATTCAGCGCTTGAAACGGAATCATTTAGAATCAATGACTCACTCAGGAACAGACTCACCGTCGCTGCTGCCAGTTCAGTTTCTTGTTGAAAAGGATGCATTTTTTCCAACATTTTCTTGTTTGTATATTCAAAAAGGTATTTAAAACATTACATTTTATTTATTGCAGTTGTAATTTTGCTGTGTACATTGATTTAATTGATATCAGCCTTAAAGTGCATATTGAATTCTTTTATCAAATGTAAGAATTTGACATCAAAGATGATGAAGGTTAATGATGAAGGTTGAAAAATTGGTCTAAATTATAAAGATAAAGAAAATCCTGGGGTAAATATAAAAACATATGCAGATTTAAGAAATGTAAAAGAAGTGTAAGTCCTGGAAAACCCTTGAAAAAGCCAGATTTATGAAGAGGTCCTTGAAACGTGCTTGAATTATTGAAAGACAATATATGTCATTTTATCAATGAAACAATATTTTTATGCAAAATGAACGCTGCTGCTTGTCTGATAAAGATATAAAGCCATTGCACATGGTTATGAGCGTAATATTGCCCATATAAATATAAAACATCATATATTCATATCTTTGTCATAGAATCCTTTCAATGTTTATAGTTTCGCACTTTATTTGTACCATTTTGCTTTTTTATAATTTGTTGGATAATAAAGATTTTGTTTAACAAGTGAGATTTCTGATTAAAGTCCTGAAATGTCTTTATACAGCATCTGTACGAACCCGCTTATGAAAATATTAATTCAGAATAAACGGTTTAAAAATCTCAGTGCTTTTCTGGGATTTTTTTTATGGGATGTTGTCTGCTCCTATGAAAAATGTAATCTTAATTTTTTCTTAATTTTCTTAAATTAGTCTTAATAGTCTAAATTTAGCTTGCTTATATCAGTAGACATCCTGTGTAAGCAGCTCTGTTATTCTG
Organism: Hybognathus amarus; assembly: GCA_030378365.1. Lineage (NCBI taxonomy): Eukaryota > Metazoa > Chordata > Actinopteri > Cypriniformes > Leuciscidae > Hybognathus > Hybognathus amarus. The sequence goes on along the minus strand of JAQIUQ010001272.1, from coordinate 142,592 downwards.
GCCAATTCATTTTGTGTGTGTGTGTGTGCAGGTGAGGAGCGCGCTCTGTGTCTGGTGGACATTAAGCGGGTCAAACAGTCTCTGGCTCAGTCTCATCTGCCGGCTCAGCCCGATCTCAGTCCCTACATCTTCGAGGCGGTGAAGGGCTGCCATCTCTTCGCTTCTGGAAAGGTGTTCACTCGACCCCTGTGACCTCACCGTTCAAACACTCACATGATCTCATTATACTCTACATCTGTTAGTTTATCAGTACACTGAGGAATGAAGTGTGTGTGTGTGTTTCAGATCGACAGTGGCATGTGTATCTGTGCTGCGATGCCCAACAAAATCACCATCCTGCGCTTCAACGACACACTCAACAAGTTCTGCATCAGAAAGGTGACGTGTAAGAAACTCCAGACATGCTGAAGGGTTCACGTAGTGTGTGTGGAACGTCAAAGTACAGACAAAGTTATCGTCTCTTAAAAGAAAGAAGTGATTCGTCAGTAATTCAGTCTCACTTCCTGCTGAATCTGTGTGGGTTCGTAACTCATTTGCATAATGCCAGCCCATTGGCTGAGCAAGATCTCTAAGCCCCGCCCTGAAACACTGGTTTATCCAAGACTGGAACAGTTTGGTTTCGTGCCGTTCATGTCGAGAAGACACTGAGAATATTGATACAATAAAACACACGCCATCGTGTGTCAAGACATAAAATCATAGTTATTGTACATACAAAGATAAAGTAAAATATTTAGAATATTGACATGCCGAGTCATAATTATGATTAAAGACTCAAAATTATGATAAAATTTTGGAAAAAAGTTGAAATGTATAAATTTATTGTCATAATTCTGATCTTTCAAGTCAATGTAATGTCATACATTTTGTCATAATTTAAATTTCAAGGCAGTTTTGACTTTTTATATCATTGATAATTTTACTTAAATCAGAACTGACTCAATTTCAGCGGTCCATATTTTACGACTTTACGAAGTCAGAATTTTGAAATAGCGTAATAATACTTTGTCCATTGATGTGTGTATCGCAGGAGATCGAGACGTCTGAACCCTGCAGCTGCATTCACTTCACTGGATACAGCATCATCATCGGCACCAACAAGTTCTACGAGATTGAGAATGAAGCAGTACGTGCTGGAAGGTGGGATCATCGCCACAACACTGTCTGTCTCACCTTCATTTTGACCATTTTTCACCATTTCATGAATTAAATAATCAAAATGTGCTTTGTCTTGCTTTTCCAAAAATAATTACAAAACTACAATTTAGAAATATTTAATTAACATTGAACATTTAAAAAATATTTAACACTGATTTTTTTTTTTTTACATTCCAGCAGGCATTATACCAACAAAGCACAATAGAACTAAATAAATGAACTGGAAATATTTTTATTTGGCCATCTTTGAGCCTGTATTAGGCCTATAACCGAAAATATGCAACATACTTTATAGGTTTATAACAAAAAAAAGTGCATTGAATATATAAATTATAAATAAATGTAATTTAGTTATTTTTGTTTTTGTTAGGCCTGTATAAAAGCAAATTAGAAACGCATGACAAATACGAAAAAATACTAATTAAATAAACCACATTTTTCAGGTTTTACAGTAGGTTTATTTAACATGTATTTGACCTATTTTTGTTGTTTGATTAACATTAATGAGAGACAGGTGTTTGCACGCTTCTCTGACATCTTAGCGTACCGACTTATATCCATGGCCTGAAGTTAACTTTTTCGGCCACCGGCCACTATGGCAGGTCGATTTAAAAATTCACCTGCCACAGAGACTTTTTACCAGCCATTTTTTTTGCCTCATAAAGGTGAAAAAAAAAATGGGAATTTCACAATATTGTTCTTTAACTTGTAAGAATAAACATTTAAGTGCTGTCAAGTAAACATTAACTCTATAAGCCCATTAATGTGCCGCCACATTTTAGCTAAAGTTCAACGCAATGGCAGAATTCGTTGAAATGTAAAAGTCCTACTGAATAACTGCACTTCTCATTGGCTACCTGCCAATTTGGCAGGTAGATTGACAGTGTTACCAGCCAATCGCAAATTTCACCCGCATTTGGCAGGTGGTCGGGTGTTAATTTTAGGCCCTGCTTGTATCACACTTGTAGTGCTGCACGTTTTGCAGATACACCCACTCTCAGCAGAACAGTGTGTGTGAACGGCAATGTTTGCGTCTTCTCGGACACGTTAACACACATCCACACTGACGTTTGCTGGATTCACAAAGCGTGCCGTGCGCCTCTTAACATTTGATGGCGTCATCAAAAACGTCATCGTTGGGTCATTTATTCGGTCTGTAACAACATATCGCAATACAAAAATGCACCAGTATGTATCGTGGCAATCTCTGTTGTGTGTAGTTCACCCAAAATAATCAATATGGGTGAGAGACTTCAAGTTGTCAGAGTTTTATTTTCAGCACTACGTTAAACTGCTATATATAATCAGGGTTTCCGCGGGGTCTTTAAAGTCTAAAATTTCAAACTCACAATTTAAGGCCTTAAAAAGTCTTACATTTGCTGAAGTATTTTGTCCATTAAATCTTTTTAAACGGGTCTTAATTTTCCTATGTCCATGTAAATCTCATTGAAATGCTCCCGCAGAACTTTGGAATGTTTTTTTTTATTATTTATATTACGTAGTTGTAGTTCTTAATTTGCTGTATTACGACTACAAAATAGACCAACATGCAACAGCCAATCAGTTTTGTGCTCTGGGTTCTCCACACGGTGACAAGACACCCGTCCTACATTGTTTCAAACGATGTTTCCTTCAGGTGCGGGAAAGATAAAACGGCCTACATACGGCCTACGCTTTGGAATCAGGGGATTTTATAAAAACAGAAACAGAACAAATTTTCAAAATCATGGGACCGTTTACTGATTGTCGCCGAATGTTCAGTTTGAATACATTTAATTACTTTGCGAATAATTTTGAGACTTGTTACGCGTTTCCTTTATACATCTTTTTTTTTTTGATATAGGTCTTAAATTTCATTCATAATGGTCTTAAAAAGGTCTTAAAGTCTTAAATTTGACTTTGTGAAACCTGCAGAAACCCTGATAATGTATAATAATGCAATGGGGGATATTTGTGTAAAGTGTCCTACATTATTTTATATATCTCTAGTCAGTGACGGCACAAGTGTATTCATCTGAAATGTGTTTTCATCTTCAGAATCATGAATATTGTTATTGTGGCGTCTCTCTCATTGTGCTGTGGGTCCAAAAGCTTGTTCATTTACACACACAATCTCAACACCAAACTGAGCTTTTTAATCAACAGTTTGTGTGTCGTTAACTCGCAGTGTGTCGTGGAGTATTGCAGTGATATCGTATGTAGAGTTCAGTGTCGTGACATGAGGATATCGCTACACCGCTAGTCTTTTCACTTATTAAGCCCGAAAGTGATTTTTGTGCTGTTTTCAGCCAAATAAATAGCAAAACATGGTGTGGTGACGGTGCAGTGGATGAGACACATGCCTTTGGTGTGAGAGACCCGGGTTCGAATCCACTGTGAGACACCAATGTGTCCCTGAGCAACACACTTAACCCCTAGTTGCTCCAGAGGCTTGCGACCTCTGACATTTATAGCAACTGTAAGTCGCTTTGGATAAAAGCGTCAGCTAAATGAATAAATGTAAATAATTTTGGTGTGTGTGTGTGTGTTCAGAGTTCCTGGATAAGAACGACGTGACGTTGGCCTCGAGCCGTGTTCGCCGCCTCCTCACACAGTTTCCCCATCTCCATCATCCAGGTGTCCAGCGCGCCTCAGAAAGTGGAGTACCTGCTCTGCTTCCACGTGTGCGTGTGTGTGTGTGTGTGTGAGCTGCTGAAGGTGTGTGTGTCTGAGCTGCTGAAGGTGTTTGGATCTGTGTTTGACCGGTGTGTGTGTGTGTGTCGTTGTAGAGTTTGGTGTGTGTTGGTTTGACCGGTGTGTGTGTGTCATTGTAGATTTCGGTGTGTGTTTGATCGGTGTGTGTGTGTCATTGTAGAGTTCGGTGTGTGTGTGTCATTGACCTGTGTGTGTCATTGATGGTGTGTGTGTGTCATTGTAGAGTTCGGTGTGTGTGTGTTCATTGAAGAGTTCGGTGTGTGTGTGTCATTGACCGGTGTGTGTGTGTGTGTGTGTTTGACCGGTGTGTGTGTGTGTCGTTGTAGAGTTCGGTGTGTGTGTGTGTTTGACCAGTGTGTGTGTGTGTCGTTGTAGAGTTCGGTGTGTGTGTGTGTTTGACCAGTGTGTGTGTGTGTCGTTGTAGAGTTCGGTGTGTGTGTGTGTTTGACCGGTGTGTGTGTGTGTCGTTGTAGAGTTCGGTGTGTGTGTGTCATTGACCGGTGTGTGTGTGTCATTGTAGAGTTCGGTGTGTGTGTGTGTCATTGACCGAGTTCGGTGTGTGTGTGTCAGTTGACCGGTGTGTGTGTGTGTGTGTTTGACCGGTGTGTGTGTGTGTCGTTGTAGAGTTCGGTGTGTGTGTGTGTTTGACCAGTGTGTGTGTGTGTCGTTGTAGAGTTCGGTGTGTGTGTGTGTTTGACCGGTGTGTGTGTGTGTCGTTGTAGAGTTCGGTGTGTGTGTGTGTTTGACCAGTGTGTGTGTGTCGTTGTAGAGTTCGGTGTGTGTGTGTGTTTGACCGGTGTGTGTGTGTGTCGTTGTAGAGTTCGGTGTGTGTGTGTGTTTGACCGGTGTGTGTGTGTGTCGTTGTAGAGTTCGGTGTGTGTGTGTGTTTGACCGGTGTGTGTGTGTGTCGTTGTAGAGTTCGGTGTGTGTGTGTTTGACCGGTGTGTGTGTGTGTTTGACCGGTGTGTGTGTGTGTCGTTGTAGAGTTCGGTGTGTGTGTGTGTTTGACCAGTGTGTGTGTGTGTCGTTGTAGAGTTCGGTGTGTGTGTGTGTTTGACCGGTGTGTGTGTGTGTCGTTGTAGAGTTCGGTGTGTGTGTGTGTTTGACCGGTGTGTGTGTGTGTTCGTTGTAGAGTTCGGCGTGTGTGTGTGTTTGACCGGTGTGTGTGTGTGTCGATTGTAGAGTTCGATGTGTTCGTGGCACGCGTGCGGCCGCCGAAGTTGCAGCGATGACATCAAGTGGAGCCGCCTGCCTCTGTCCTTCGGTAAAACATTATTAATCTGTTTATTTCAAATGTTAATCATTATTTTGGATCACAATTATAAAAACACAATTTCTCACTGGCTCTGGAAACATCCATTTATCCAGAACTTTCACAAAAACGTGGATTTCCCTTATCCATAACTATAATTCAACTGAAAGAAGTGAATATATATATATATATTATATTTATAGAGAGAGAGAGATGTGAAACACACTTGCCTCCCTGACTGACCCGTGTGTGTGTGTCCACAGCGTATCGAGAGCCGTACCTGTTCGTCACGTACTTCAACTCTCTGGACGTCATCGGAGGTCCAGTCTCACTCTGCGCTCGGGTAAAGCTGCAGTCACACACACTTCTGCTCTCAGTCTTGGTGTTTGTTGGAGACTCTGACTTCGAGTGCTGTGTGTGTGTGTGTGTTCAGGCCACATGCGTACGCACACCTGGATATTCCCAGCCCGCGTTACCTGGGTCCGGCCATCTCGTCGGGCGCCGTGTATCTGGCCTCGTCCTATCAGAACAAACTGCGGGTCATCTGCTGCAAAGGCAATCTGAGTCAGGAGGTGTGAGCGCAGAACCGCAGAAACGGCTCCACGCGCAGGTCAGTGTGTGTGTGTGTACTGTCGTAACGCACTGCATCTAGAGTCCTGTCATGTGATCTCACTGGATTAGGAACTGATCAATACTTTTTAGGGCTGAAAAATGTGTGTGTAATGTCACTAACGTAGGGCCCTAAATCCTTTTAATTTTTTAGCTTTTTTTTTTTTTACCAAATTACTGTTTACCAAAATCCTGTTTACATTTTTCTGATTGTCTAAACCAGTTTTTCAAAAATGTCTAAATTAAAAACCATGAAACGTATACAGTTTAACAACACTTTATTAAATGTTTAACAAAAGTTACATTTTTAGGGCCCTATGAAATATGTTTGTTTTTTCTCAAATTCCATTTTTTTTTTTTTTTACCAAATTCTGTTTTCTGCATTCCATTTTAATGTTTGATTAAATTAATAATTTAAATTTAATAATAAAAAAAACACTTAATTCATTAAATTCATAAAAACAACCATTTTAATATATAAATATGTATATTATTATTTTTTTTTACATTTCTTTAAATTTTTACAAATTCTGTGTATTTTCTGGTAATCAAATAAAGACAAACATTAATTTAATTAATCTTTTAATACAAAACTAAACTTTTTCTGTCAAACTACATGCTGCACAACTGAGCTACTGTTAAACATGGAAGAAACATTATTTTGATAATTTTATTCATGTTATTATTATTACACTGAGATGTATCTAAATTCCACTGTACAACATTACTATATTTCTGTCAAGTTAAACTAAACTCTTATTTTGACGGGTTGACATGATTGTTTATACAGTAAATTCCATTTTTCTGAGTGGATTTTCTGCATCACAGAAGTCATAGGGCCCTAATAACGAGCGGGACTGGAAAAAACAGTTTTTGTTCATATACAGATTTACACACCATTCTCATTACAAATTTGAAAGATGATGAAACACTTTTTAGTTTTATTTGGTCTTGTTTTGATGAATCATGTGTTACTTATGATCATTGACAACACGAGAAACACTGACATTGACATCAGATCTAATACGGAAGATGTTCACTGAGTAATGAGGTAAAGGTGTCAGTCCTGCAGTCTGACTGACAGAACGACCCCATGTGACCTGAAGTCTGACTGTGATTGGTCCAAGAGGTTCTGACTCTGTTTCTCTTCTTTACAGGAAGAAAGGTGCTTTCTTTATATGTGCAAAGGAGTGACTTAGCATGAACGTTTTAACTTGTGATGAATAAAGTGTTTTTAAGGAGAATATTCTGACTAGTTTAATGTTCATCTTATGTCATGTAACTTTAAGCCACTTCAAGTAAAAGGGGTAAAATATCACCAGACTTTCCCCAGTTGATTAATCACAATACATTAAGAGAATAGTTGCACGTTTTCTGAAATGTATGTTTGAATATGCAAATGAAGTATTAGTGATTTTCATAGATTTAATGTGATTAATTTCTTCCTCAGCTCTGATTATATCATATCAGAATCTGTTGTTCATGATGTGACTGTTGCTTTCATTGTATCATGCTTTGAAAAGCATAAATATGTTGTTATGGATATGGCGGATGAGGAGACGTGTTTGATTGGTAAGTCGTCCTGTGATTTAAACTGGTTTACTGGTGCACATGAATCTGTTCACTGGTCTGATGGGCGTGTGGTTTCACATTAATAACTTTATTTATATATTTCATCTCTTCTCACTGGTGAATGTCTGTCAGGTCTCTCTATAAACACGTTATCAATGTCTCCATGTGTGTGTTTGTGTATAGTTTTCTCCAGGTACTGTTTCTATAGCCATGAAATAGAAAGTTCAAAAGAACAGCATTTATTTGAAATATTTTGTAACATCATAAATGTGGTCTTATGATCAATTTAATGAATACATGCTTTAAAAAAGTCATTTATAAAATTACTCTCTCTGTCCTCTCAGCCCGAACAAGCGTGGTCCTCCGACCTCAACGAGCACATCTCCAAGCGTGTGGCGTCGATGCCGTCGGTCCAGGAGGGATCCACCAGCCCGGGACGCCTCAGCCGGTACCGAGAGCCCGCACCGAGTTCAGGCGCGACAAGTCTCCGGCGCGGGCCCTGGACCGGGAGAAGTCCCCGGGGAGGATCATGGACCCTCGACTCGACTGTTCTCCGGGACGCGTGATGGAGCTGCGCAGGAGAGATCGCCTGGGCACGCGTTTGAGGAGCCGAGACAGAGACTGCACACCGGATCCGCTCGAACACCCATCAACACCGTTAACAAGGTCAGGATGACTGAACACACATCAATCAGATCAAAAAGACAAGAAGCACAAGCTGAAGGACGTTTACACAATTATCCTAATGATAAAACCTGTGTTTGTGTGTCCAGCAGGTCTGGGATCAGTCGTCGATGTGAGTGACATCATCAGATCCCGAAACTCCCAGCACAACGTCCCGCTCCACATGGCCTTAGAAACACAACACACAGATCTGGCCAACGTTTACTAGTGCGAACCTTTCTAAACCACACTAACACACACATTGTTTGTCTTGATTTTCCTGTCCTTCTCTTTTACGTCCGATAGAAGCTCGTTTCTGCCACAGAATAGAAAAAACAACAGCACAAGACGTTTTAATTGGTACGATTCTGACTTTTTCCTCAGTTGCTAGTTTATATCTGTCATTTAGAAAGTTATGAATTTGTTTTTGCGAGTTTACATCTCATAATTCTGGCATAATTCACAATTTAGTTTGGAAAAAATTATTTAAACGGTATTTATAACTTTTTATTTCACAAATCTGACCGCTTTTCTCACAATTCCGAAGTTACATTGCGTTGAATTGCGAGAAAAAACAACTAAATTGTGAGATTAAAAAGTTAATATTATTACTTAAAAAAAAAGTTTGAAAAATGAGATTTTTAAAATGAACTTTTCTCAGAATTGTGAGATAAAAAGTAGCTATTACCTTTAAAAAATTATTCCATGGTGAAAAGAATAAAAAAAACTGAAGAAAGTTCAAATTGCGAGATACAAGCTTGCGATTGTGAGAAAAAATTCTAAATTGTGAGATAAAACGTCGCAATTACCTTTTATATTTCTTTTTAATATAAACTGAGATAAGTCGCTCATTATTGACAATTTAGTTTTTTTATTTATTTATTTTTTTTATTTAGTGAGACAACCTCGCAATTGTGGAAATAAAAGACAGATTTGTGAAATAAAAAGTTATAAATGCCATTTTAAAAAAATCCATGCCGAAAGCAGTTAAAAAAACTTAATTATGAGATGTAAACTCACAATAACAGGCAAACTTGCAAAATTAAAGATTAAAGCTAGTAATTGTGAGGAAAGGGTCAGAACTGTAGATTAAAATGTCTTCCTTTTTGTTTTGTTTTTCTATTCCGTGGCAGAAATAAGTTTCTATGGTTTCCTCTCTCTCTTCCCGCACTACCCACAATCCCCGGCGACTGCGTAGCGTCCGTCTCGACGGAAGAACGGAATCTTTGTAAACCTTCAGAATGTCACGTTTAAGCCCTTGTAAATACGCCACGTGATGTTTTTTATAAGACGATATTGAAGCGATTCGCGAGGCGGGTCTATTTTTGTTAAAATTGGAAGCGCGAGGAACCGGTTTGTAACGGATGGATCTGAACATTTTTGCTTGAATCAAGCTGGCGTGTTTCGTCTTGTCAGCGTACCGGCTCGCTGTTCGGTGTCGTGTTCGGAACAACTCTCGTCGTGGTGTGTGTCGTCCGCTTCCCATGAGCCATGATGAACTCAGGATTAGAATGTATGAATCCTAAAGGAATCACTCTCGAATTTCTCCTCAGATGAAGTGCCACCGACGCCATTTCCCGCTCACCGTGATGATGTGTTTGGCGCGTTCGACTCATTCGTGCGGTGACGTCTCGCTCTGTCGCATGGAGACGTTGTAACGGGTTCGATTTTCCGCTTCTCATTCTCATTCTGCCGCTAATCGATGCCGATGTTAACCGACCGCTGACCAGAGATGTAGCGTTTCTTGTTTTATCATTTTTTATGATTATGGTCCAATAGCATTATCTATAGCCACTAATAAACAAAGTTATATCTTTATCTGAGCCTCTGCGTCTTCCTGAGTCCTGTTACTCTCATGATCATGTTTTCAGGTGAAACTGGATTTTTGGAGAAATGTAGGATTGGACTTGATTTGACTGGAAAATAGAGGGATTGAAGACATCAGACGTTCCTGTGGTTGAGCAAGTTATTCAGGTTTATGAAATATTATGAAGATGAGCTTTGGATTGGGTTGAATCAGACCAGGTACGTTTATTGAGAAAGTAAAGTTTGGATTTTCTAACTTAAAACATATTTATGTGATGGCATTAACGTTTTGAATCTGATGCATAAAACATAGTTGTATTAATATTTATGAGACATTTTATTTGTATATATCATACAGTTAAAATGTATATGAACATTTGATAATTATACCAGTGTGAACTCCATCGACGGAAATTACTTATTACAGGCATTTGTTATAATTAGTTTATGTGAAGATTGTTTTAAGTTTGATTAAATTTTTAAGCCTATTAAATGTTAAAAATAATTACTTTAAATCATGCTGTAGATGCTGAATACCTTGAATTACTAATTTCAGTTTACTTGATTGTCCATAACTCATTTATTATAAATATTACGAGTACCAAAAATGATCATCAGGCTTTTGAGGAAGGTTTATTAGTTCATCGCTCAATCATCATTGTATTGCATTGCATTATATGCTTTAAAACTACAGAGCTTTGATAATAAAAACTAATTTAAATATAATCTTACTAAGAAATATTACTAGCAGATATTTATATGCATTTTATGCAAGTATCTGCTTTACTGTTATTAAGATCTCATTGATTTACATTACATTTACTTTTCATCACATTTTCTACAAATAAATATACATTTCTCCATATTTTTGTGGGCCTTAGAGTAAAATTATAAAGTTAGAGCTGGTTTCGTCTTTCATTTTCACATTATATGAGCCACAAAAGCACTTTCCCCTTTTTTTGTCTAAAGGTAAATAAACGTACATTAAAAAAAAAAAGATTGACCATGTTATTATTTAATGTCAAGGTTTAGGGTTAGTAGTAAACCATGAGTAAAATTCTCTATAGAATTCAGATTGCACATTATCAACCAGGACAAACATGTTCATTAACTCAGGGTAAAAACTGAACCTAAATCAACAAGTTCAGAGTAAAAACAAGCCTGTCGTTTCATTCGAGTCAGACGGACACGGGGTACAGGTTGGCAGTGTGTCGTGCTTTAATTTCATTCACGCAAACGCGACAGTGCTCGTACAAACCCTGTCCAACAGAGAGAGGAAAGACAGCAGCATTGCATTGTGGGGGATTTCATCAGGGCATAGCGACAGAAGACACGTTTGAGATGGTCGTCGCACAAGGATCTTTTCCATAATCGTCCCGATCCTGTGCGTATTGCTCAAATTCGTGAAACTCCATTCAGTCCGTCAAGCTTTCATTGCATTGGCTGTACAACATGTGACATAATATACATACAAGTTCATGAACAGAGATTCAAGTGTGCAAAACTCCTCGGCAAAGTCAGAGCGAATCATGACAGGAATAGTTCAGGGATATCAAAGTTCTGTCGTCGTTTCCTCAGCCTCATGAACTCAAGGACGGTGAGCCGGATGGGATGGGAATATGCTATATATGATGCATATTATTATATTCCTCGCGACGTGTTCTTTGAAGTGACACCATTGTTTATAATGTAAACACAGATTGGTCATTATTATGCATGACGTGACTGGATAAATTAGAAATTTGGTAACAACTTAATTAAAACGCAGCATTTGATTTTGATAATCACAGTCTATGAAGATTTTTATTTTGATTAAACGTTTATTTATATTAAAGGAGCTGCATGTAGGATCAGGAACCTGTGTTATCAGTGACACCGGTGGCCGTTAAGTGAACTGCACACGACACGCAAGAGAAGTGAATCAAGGCGCCGATAAACTCACAACGAAGTTCTTTTTGCTCTCCGCTTAGAAGTAAAAAGATAGAAATAGCTTTGCAGTGATTTACTGTTCCCGTCCACGCTGATGATAGCAGTCAATGGAGAAACATTGCCGAATGAATTGACAAAAGACTTAAAAAGCGCTGGCGGATAAGAGTTAAGATTTTCGTGAATCCGTTCCCCTGAACTGTCCAAGCCAGTTGCGACAGACATCGCTGCCATCTTATCATGAAAGTTTTTTTTTATGCAATTATCAAAATAAAGTGTAGTGTTTCAGAACGTTAGTGCGCTTTCAGGTGTTTCTCTTTGTGTTGAAGTCTTTGGCAAGTCAGATAAACCCCAAAGTCTGTCATTTTCTTAAGAAAAAAAATTACAATGTTCTTAAGAAAATATCTGAGAATTCCATATTCTTACAAATGTCTGAGAAATTTCTCAACTTCTTAAAAATCTGAAAAAAGATCCACACACGAATATGGTGTGCAAAACGGTAATTTACACACTTATTACCGTAATCCATGTAATACACTGGAATCTGATTTTATCCTATATAAAAATATTTACATCAATGGTTTACATAATTATAGATACATTAATCCTCTATTCAAAACTTTATTATATGGGATAAAATCAGATTCCAGTGTGTTACATGGATTACGGTAATAAGTGTGTAAATATCCGCAGTACGCTGGGCACTGATGAAGGGTTGAACCCGGAAATGTTTTGCGCACTTTTTCACTTTATTTGTGGCCTCTGGACAGTAAAATCCCAGGAGCTTTTTGGCCAATATTCGTGTGCGGATCGTTTTTCAGATTTTCAGTGTTACTCATCAGTTTGGGACTAATATTTGGCGCTTCGCCTTTCCATCTCCTTGATCAAATTCTATCTTACGAATATTTTGGTGAATCCATCAGGTCATTCTTTAGATGTGTGCTTTAGTCACACAGAAGCACATGAGAGTGAGTAAATGATGAGCTCTCGATCCCGATCCCTTCAGCGCTGGTGTTAAGCCTGGCTGGGATCCGGCTCAGTCGGACCTCGCAGTGATTGGATTCTCCATTCATGCGGCTAGGAGTCCGGCTCAGTTAGAGCTGGTAGTGATGGGATTCTCCGTGTGATCTGGCTGAGATGCGGCTGGGATCCGGCTCAGTTAGAGCTGGTAGTGATGGGATTCTCTGTGTGATTTGGCTGAGATCGGCTGAGATGCGGCAGGGATCGGCTCAGCTTAGAGCTGGTAGTGATGGGATTCTCTCGTGTGATCTGGCTCAGATGCGGCAGGGATCCGGCTCAGTTAGAGCTGGTAGTGATGGGATTCTCAGTGTGATGGCAGATGGGCTCAGATGGGCAGGGGTCCGGCTCAGTTAGAGCTGGCAGTGATGGGATTCTCTGTGTGATCTGGCTGATTGCGGGCAGGATCGGCTCAGTTAGAGCTGGCAGTGATGGGATTCTCTGTGTGATCTGGCTGAGATGCGGCAGGGATCCGGCTCAGTTAGAGCTGGTAGTGATGGGATTCTCTGTGTGATCTGGCTGAAATGCGGCAGGGATCCGGCTCAGTTAGAGCTGGTAGTGATGGGATTCTCCGTGTGATCTGGCTGAGATGCGGCAGGGATCCGGCTCAGTTAGAGCTGGTAGTGATGGGATTCTCCGTGTGATCTGGCTGAGATGCGGCTAGGATCCGGCTCAGTTAGAGCTGGTAGTGATGGGATTCTCTGTGTGATCTGGCTGAGATGCGGCAGGGATCCGGCTCAGTTAGAGCTGGTAGTAATGGGATTCTCCGTGTGATCTGGCTGAGATGCGGCAGGGATCCGGCTCAGTTAGAGCTGGTAGTGATTGGATTCTCTGTGTGATCTGGCTGAGATGCGCCTAGGATCCGGCTCAGTTAGAGGTGGCAGTGATGGGATTCTCCATTCATGCGGCTAGGATCCGGCTCAGTTAGAGCTGGCAGTGATGGGATTCTCTGTGTGATCTGGCTCGAGTTGCGGCTGGGATCCGGCTCAGTTTGAGCAGGTAGTGATGGGATTCTCCGTGTGATCTGGCTGGGATGTGGCTGGGATCCGGCTCAGTTGGAGCTGGCAGTGATAGGATTCTCCGTGTGATCTGGCTGGGATGCGGCTCAGTTGGAGCTGGCAGTGATGGGATTCTCCGTGTGATCTGGCTGGGATGCGGCTGGGATCCGGCTCAGTTGGAGCTGGCAGTGATGGGATTCTCCAGCTCCAGGTCTGCCGGAGGGAGCGCAGGAGGAACGGATGAGGGCCGGAGGTGCCCGTAACACGCCTGACACATGTGGTTTGGCTCGCGGAGCTGTTGACTCGCTAGCCCCGCCTTCTGGTCACAGCAGCTCGTGCAGAACACATTCCCACAGTTCCTGCAGCGAAGAGAGAGAGAGTGAGGAATTAACACTTCAAATATTCATAAAGTACTTGAGCTTCACACACACTACCAGTCAAAAGTGTTGGGATGGATTATCGAATTTTAATGTTTTTAAAAGAAGTCTCACGAGGCTGCATTTATTTGATTAAAAATACAAAAAAAATAAATGCAGCCTTGGGGAAGAGACTTTTTTAAAAACATTAAAATCTTACCGATCCAAAACTTTTTGACTGGTAGTGTAGTCATTTTCATACTGGTAAATTAGAATAGACGTGACTTTGGGTCACTGGTGTGTATATTTCCAGTTTAAGGTCTAGTGTGAGAACAAGCATGTTTGTTTTCAGACGATACAGATGAGGACGATGTAAATGAGTGACGCGTGTGTGTGTGAGAAGGGATAGACAAAGAAAGAGAAGAAAAGTCTCACCAGGCCTCATCAACCGGCTCTCTGCCGCTGCAGCAGAACGAGAGAGACACGGGTCAGCGACACTCAAACTCGCAACACACCGCTTTCATCTAACAACAGAAAACGTTCTGGCCCCCATCATACACCAAGCGCGACGCAAGTGTGTTTTGCTAGTTGTTGTGTGCCACATTGTTTAAATAGCAAAAGCATTTGCGCCCATCTGTGCATCTATGTCCTTCTGTTCCCCATGGGCTGCTGGCCTGAGATCGAGTGTGTGTTCAGGAGCATTGATGGACTGTTGCTATTTTGAGGAACTGAAATAGTGATTGAGCCGTTGACCAACTGAGACGTGGGCTACAGCCAATGGCGCAGTATTTTATTTGTTATTTAAAGAGAGCGTTAGAAATGTGTGCCTGTAGGTGGGTCCACAACACATGTACACTCTGCTTATAACACACACACACACTGCGTAAACACACACATGATATTATGTTGTGTTTTCTGGGGGAAAATCCAAATTAAGACACTGTGTAAAACAAGCAAAATTATCTGCCAATGAGGTGAGAAAAATTATATAAATTTAAACGGAAACCAGATTATTTGTCTTACACTGTTAGCAGATCTTTTTGCTTGTTTTTGAATTTTTTCCCTGTAAAAAACAAGATTTAATATCAAACGGCATTTAACTTATCTAGTAAATGCTTCTTGATTTAAACATTTTTAGATATCTGCTGGAGACAAGACAAAAAACAGTGAGTAAGAAAAGCATGTTTTGCAGTGTGTGTGTGTGTGTGTGTTGTGTCTGTATAGTGAGTGTTGATGACGGTGTTTTGTTCCTGTAATTCCCGAAGTGTATCCGGGTCTCACCTGCAGTGACGCTTCCTCGCCAGCCAGAACGTCCTCTCGCAACCATAGCAACGGACGCCGGGTGATCCGAGTACCACTGCGTCAGCCTGGACACACACAGAACCAGTTACTTAGTAATGCATTACAATATTGCATTAAACTAATTGTGTTACTTAGTTACTTTTTCAGAAATGTGTTATGTTACTTTGGCTATACTTTTGGAAATGCAAACTCTAACCCTAACTGTTCAACTCTAAATGTGAATTGTAAAATGAGCCTATTTCCAAAAAAAGTGGAGTATCCCTTGAAGAATGTTTAGATATTTGGACACTGAGTAAGAACATCATGTTCTGCAGAGTGACGTCCGTTCTCTTCCTGATGGGCTCACCTCTGCTTCCCGTTGTGCCGATCTGTTCCCAGCTGGCCTCGGACAGGAGATCAGTGGCGCCGCAGCGCTGCACCTCCAGGTTATTCTCCGCGTCCGAAAGACGTCTGTGGCCAGAGGAGAAGAAGTGTTACAGCTGATAAAGTTAATGAGATTAACGGCCTGATTACACCTCCGGCAATCACTAGAACCATAACTTTAATCGCTATAATCATGACTACTGGACGATTATAACTATAATGTTAACTATGATAACCACAATGTAAACTTAAATGACGCAGACAATAACGATAATTACAGTGTTGTACAATCTTGACACAAATAAATTCATTATGAACAATGTATCACTCATTGCTGAAAACTGTGATAAAACATCGATGCTTGAGTTTTAAATCTTTAAGTAAACAACAAAAACGCCAACAAACGGCCCCAGTTCTGACTTGATTTCATTGTGTTGTGGCTTGATTTCATTGTGTTGTGGCTTGATTTCATTGTGTTGTGGCTTGATTTCATTGTGTTGTGGCTTGATTTCATTGTGTTGTGGCTTGATTTCGCTGTGTTGTGGCTTGATTTCATTGTGTTGTGGCTTGATTTCGCTGTGTTGTGGCTTGATTTCATTGTGTTGTGGCTTGATTTCATTGTGTTGTGGCTTGATTTCATTGTGTTGTGGCTTGATTTCATTGTGTTGTGGCTTGATTTCATTGTGTTGTGGCTTGATTTCATTGTGTTGTGGCTTGATTTCATTGTGTTGTGGCTTGATTTCGCTGTGTTGTGGCTTGATTTCATTGTGTTGTGGCTTGATTTCATTGTGTTGTGGCTTGATTTCATTGTGTTGTGGCTTGATTTCATTGTGTTGTGGCTTGATTTCATTGTGTTGTGGCTTGATTTCATTGTGTTGTGGCTTGATTTCATTGTGTTGTGGCTTGATTTCATTGTGTTGTGGCTTGATTTCATTGTGTTGTGGCTTGATTTCATTGTGTTGTGGCTTGATTTCATTGTGTTGTGGCTTGATTTCATTGTGTTGTGGCTTGATTTCATTGTGTTGTGGCTTGATTTCATTGTGTTGTGGCTTGATTTCATTGTGTTGTGGCTTGATTTCATTGTGTTGTGGCTTGATTTCATTGTGTTGTGGCTTGATTTCATTGTGTTGTGGCTTGATTTCATTGTGTTGTGGCTTGATTTCATTGTGTTGTGGCTTGATTTCATTGTGTTGTGGCTTGATTTCATTGTGTTGTGGCTTGATTTCATTGTGTTGTGGCTTGATTTCATTGTGTTGTGGCTTGATTTCATTGTGTTGTGGCTTGATTTTGCTGTGTTGAGGCTTGATTTCATTGTGTTGTGGCTTGATTTCATTGTGTTGTGGCTTGATTTCGCTGTTCTGTCTTGATTTCATTGTGTTGTGGCTTGATTTCATTGTGTTGTGGCTTGATTTCATTGTGTTGTGGCTTGATTTCATTGTGTTGTGGCTTGATTTCATTGTGTTGTGGCTTGATTTCGCTGTGTTGAGGCTTGATTTCGTTATGCTGTGGCCTGATTTCATAACGTTGTGGCTTGATTTCATTGTGTTGTGGCTCTGATTTCACTGTGTTGTGGCTTGATTTCATTGTGTTGTGGCTTGATTTCGCTGTGTTGAGGCTTGATTTCGTTGTGTTGTGGCCTGATTTCTGATTGACGTTGTGGCTTGATTTCATTGTGTTGTGGCTTGATTTCGTGTGTTCTGTCTCTGATTTCTATTGTGTTGTGGCTTGATTTCATTGTGTTGGCTTGATTTCATTGTGTTGTTGCTTGATTTCGCTGTGTTTTGTCTTGATTTCATTGTGTTGTTGCTTGATTTCATTGTGTTGTTGCTTGATTTCGTTGTGTTGTGGCCTGATTTCATTACGTCGTGGCTTGATT